>WAAD01021451.1:0-88250 GCA_013389945.1 Fregata magnificens | reverse complement strand
GGAGTTAAAAAAAAAAAAAAAAAAAAAAAAAAAAGTGTCATGGAATGACATGGATGTTCTCCTGATTGCTGTCTTGAAACAGCCCTGCTAATTCCTCTAGTGGGTAAGGAAAAAAATTGCAAGAAATAATTACATTTAAAGTGTGTGTCAGTGTAACCTGCTTGTGTAGACCTCTGTGTATTCAAATTCATGTAGAATACTCGTGCTCTTTTTTCCTAGAAAATAATAGTATAAAGATGTCTTATATTGATTCTTAGGAGACTGATTTCACATGCATTTTTTTAATATATTGTATACATATCTGCATATGTGGCTTTCATATAACTTCCATTAAAAGGCTGTATGAAAGATGAGTGGGAATAGCAGAATATTGAGCAATGATGAGATAGTAGGCTGGGATATTTCTTCATTTTCTGACTATTTTTAACTGGTAAAATTTACTTTGATGAAAAGCAGTTCTCTATACTGTGCATTCAGTTAAACCCTCATGAGCTATGTCCTAACATTCCTTAATAAAATCCATGCTAAAATGTTATTGAGTTCATCTGGCTTCCAGGACGTGGTCTTCTGTTGCACGTTGGCAAACCTGACTGAAACACGGTTATTTCTTTGTATCTGTTGATACATTGCTGTAACCTGAATTAAGTGCTCTTGAGGGCAGGGACTGAATTTTTACTCTGTCCACTACCTAATGCAGTAGGAGCTTTGGGAAGGGAACGGATGCTTTTGAGCATTAGAGCAGAAATAACATCTGCTAGTGGGATGGCATCTGAATGGAACTGGGAGTAGTTCATAGAATCATAGAATGACAGAATGGTTTGGGTTGGAAGGGACCTTTAAAGGTCATCTAGTCCCACCCCCCTGCAATGAGCAGGGACATCTTCAACTAGGTCAGGTTGCTCAGAGCCACGTCCAACCTGACCTTGAATGTTTCCAGGGATGGGGCACCTACCACCTCTCTGGGCAGCTTATTTCTCCAGTGTTTCACCACCCTCACAGTAAGAAATTTCTTCCTTATATCTAGTCTGAATCTACCCTCTTTTAGTTTGAAACTATTACCCCTTGTCCTATTGCTACAGGCCTACTAAAAAGTCTATTCCCATCTTTCTTATAAGCCCCCTTTCATGAGGGAGACAGAAGAGGAGAAGACAAGAGCGCTCTGGCGTGAGGCTTACTGCGAGTTTTTTCCATGTGGCCTTCTTTTCCCCAGCTGTTACTTGAGCATTCACCACACGCTAATCTTCAGCTTTCTTGTTTTCACAGCCACTGCAGGTCCCCCCCATCTGTCCATAGCTGCTGTAAATGAACCATGACAGTCCTGAACAGTTAATACCCAATAAAGCATATTTCCAGGTGGCAAATAGCTAACTATTCCATAGCTTGTTGCCTTGTTCGTCCTTTTCTCTTCCCAGGACCCAGAAACCATGCTGGGAGAGGGAAGCCTTTTTGGTGCTTGTTCATTCCTTGCGTCAGCAGCATCTGGGTTCTTTCAGGAGCTCAGCAGATTGCTGCGCTAGAGCTTGGGAAATGATTGTAAGATGTCTGTGTTGGTTTATTTCCTGTGTGTCATTTCCTGTGATATTTCTACAGAATAGCACTTTCTGTTACACAGACATAAATCACCTATGCTATAATGCTGCCATAGAAAATGGAGCAGTATGTTACACGCACACCTGCAATGAGACTGTAGTGCTGTCTACTTATGCTATTAAATATACTTAATATGGTGGTAGATTTCTGGAAAATCAGGACTGAATTCCTGTGGGAGTAACAAAATAAATTTATGGGTATTTGTGTCTCATTTTGTGATAAGTCTAAATGTATTTCTGTCTTCTGAAATGCTTTTGGAACAAGTTGCGGGTTTAGCTAATGTACACATCCTCTAGCTTTTACAGGCTGTAATTTCTTTGCTGTTGGCTTTGTTCTTCCCAGAATATTTTTCATTTCTTCTTAAAATAGTGTGAATTTAGATCAAAGTATTAGCAAATAGCACAGGATTGGCTGTATACCCAGAATCTCAAAATCAGTATTTACCCAGTCTATATATAGTCGATTGATTAAAGTGGTTTCGGGTTTTGTGCAAGTCAAGACGCTATTTATGTGTGTTGGAATAAAAGCCATAGTGTTGAACAAAGTTTTGATTATTCACAGAAGTTGGAAATGAAAAAGATATTTGATTTCCAAGGCTTTTGTAGAATCAGTAAAGGAAGATTTATAGTGAAATCTGGGAGATGAAGGGTGGGTTTCCTAAGTTCTTTGGACTTCATGGGGAAAAACACAGAGAATGAAGTTGGCGTTTGACAATTTTTTAAAATTAATATATTGCAAGGCCAGAAGTGGTCACTGTGATCATCTAGTTTGATTTCCTGAATAACAGAGATTGCACAACCAAAACTTTTTCTTTCTAAAGGAACATTAGTTCACATATTATTGTTTTAAAAAAAGAAAATAGGCTGCAGCCCTTGATAGGCTGCTTCATGATTACTGTACTTCTGTAATTCCCCCCAAACCTTGCTTTGCCTCTGCTGCTGCTGGTCACTGCTGGAGGCTGGTTCTCCTAAGTGGACCTGTGAGCCTGACCCACCACGTCCCCTTCCAGGTTCTTGCAGAATGTGATGAAATAAGCAATACATGTTGCTTTACCAGCTGCTCCTTTTCTGCATGTGTTTTGACAGACAGCGTACAACGTGAAGTCCTTTCCTGCTGAATTAAGTGAGCAGCCTATAGGAAAAGATGCAGCAGTAGAGCTTGGGGTAGCTAAGCCCCATCCATCCCTTGGCCAGCATTCTGTCTGGAGAAGCCCTCTTGTCCGTGTACCCATCTCTCTTCTCCCTGTCTTTCCCCCTCTTCCCCTCCGCCCTCCACTGGGGATAACGATACCACTTCAGCACAGCACTTCTGGATTTGTAAATTAAAAGCCTTGTTCCTTACGCTAATAGGCCCTGTGTAATTGTTTGAACGTGCTTTGCCAGGCAGTAGCAGGTGGCATTCAGCGGTAAACAGCCTGATTTTTGAACTAGTTACAATAGCAGAAAATTGTAATAATTTCCCTAGACAAAGTCTTGGCATCACTGAACACCGCAGGGATTTTACCATCGATGAGATCTGGGTCAGCATTCATCCACTGCTGGTTTTTTCTTTCTCCCCCTGCCCTTGGCAACCTTGAGGAAGATTTACCCTACTGGGACAGAGCTGGCAATCTGATTGTAGTGCTGAGCATTGCCTCCTGCAACAAACAGTTATGGTTATTGACAGTCCTGGTCAGAACTATGTCATTAGTTAAAATGTTGTGAAATTTTAAAACCAAGGTTTTATAACTGAAAGGATTTGGAAACGTTAGTCACAGAGTCAGTGCTTCTGTCTAGACTGTGGAAAGAAAAGAGCAAGTGTTACACTGCGAAGTGGCAGCTTAGTTTTTGGCTAAAAAGTAACAAAATATTCTGTATGTCGTACAGAAAACTGACTTTGTCATGAAGATCAGTTTTCATTAGAGGAAAAAAAAAAAAAGTGCAGAACTGTACTGTCAGCTAGTGGATGTTTTTTTCCAAACACTTCTTCAAGGAGTGTATGGAAAATTTATACTATGATTTTTCCCAAAATGTAGTCTGAATCTGAAAGGGCTATTTGAAAGCAAATACCATATTAAAAAGTTTCAAAGCCATTATTTGTAAGCTGTGCATTATTTATTGGGAAATAATTGCTTTTGCCTATTTCCTGTAAAAATGGATCCAACCTGCTGACACTTGCAACAACCATTTTTTTGTTTCATTTTGGCAGTCAGTTACTGGAGGCTTTTAGCACCATTGTAAGGGACAATACGTCATTTCCCTCCCACGCTGCTTTTTTTTTTTTTGGCTAATTCGTCTGTATATGTAACCTTCCTAAAGGAGCGTGGTCTTAGATGTCCTTACACTTAGGAAGCTTTCCCTGACATCTGTACAAATGTTTCCTCGCTGAAAATCAAGCTGACTTATTTCTCATCTATTCTTGATGAGACTGGCCAACAGCTGATCCCCAATCTCTTTATAACAGCCTTTTATATACTGAAAGAATATTCTGCTTTCCATTTTTTGTTCTCTTTTCTGAAGAGGTTTATCCTTCCTTTTTCATTTCTTCAAATTGCCTATCTTTCTTTTAAATAACTGAACAAAGTAGTTCCTTAAAAGTTCCAACCATATTGATGAAAGATAGTTATTATCTTTGATCATTTTAATAAATCAAAGAATATTTTTTTTGTTTAAAAGATTTCTGACTGCTATTGTTTTGTGCCTATATCTTTAGTCATAGTGTCATTCCTACTTCCTTCATGCACACCTGAAAAAAAAGATGTACTGAAAGAAAAAAAATAAAACCAACAACACAAAAATGATGATTTGCATGAGGAGAAGAAATATAAATTAATTTCCATTTATTTAAGGAAATTGTTTGAGCTACTCTCAAAGCTCATCACTTTTTTTCCTACCTGTTGTCATCGTGATGTTTTATTCTGTGACTTATTTGTAGGGTGTGCTTTCCAGACAAATGGAAAAATGCAGACTTCATTTTGGTTCTCAGTTGCACCAGTGTGAAAGATACAGGCTGGAGTTGTTGTTTTGCTGGTAAAGATCACACGTTCAGAGGAGTTTATCGCCTAAATTCAGCAATGTAATGTGCAAACACACAGTTGCGATATTGCTAGCTAAAGAAAGGAAGATGGTAGATGGATATAATTGCAAAATGTTATGATGTGTTTATCTGTTTAATTGGATGATGGGGCTTGCGTTTCTGTACCTGACTTCTACAAATCAAATCTCCCTCCTTGCATCCTTGAGAAGGAGAGCTGGGCTCTCGGACCTTGTGCTGCTGTAGAGTTCCTATGTGAAAATGCATTCAGGCATTTTTGGTGAGGTAATGGGGCATTTGGAGATGGGCTGTGCAGTATCGGGCGCATCAGGGAGCAGCACTGGTCTGGGGTGGGGTTCCTGTTGGCAGCCGCAGCCGGTGCCAGGGTCTGCCTGCATCACCAGATAGCGGCCAGGAGCCGTTAGAGCAGCTGCAGGAAAAGGGGTCCCTCCCGGGGTTCCCCTGTGTGACGCTGGCACCCGCTGGAGAGCCCGTTGGAGGGACTGTGCTGGTGGGAAGATAACCCTCCCTGGAAGGTTTGTCTTTTGGGTGAGCCCTTCTTAATGCCCTTAGAAAAGGGCCTGACAGTGGCCGCCTCCCAGGTTCAAGTCTTTGAAGTGGTCGGGGAAAGGTCTGGTGCGAGGGGCACAGGCAGGGAGGCGGGCAGGGCTGGGCAGGCAGCACCTCCCTCCGTTCGCCTATACGCCGTGGTTGCATGACAGTTTGCATCACCTCTGGAGTCCCTCTGCTTCTCTCAGCTGGTGGTTTGGACACGTTTGCACCTGTCCTCTCTATTTTCAGAGCAACAAAACCCCAGCAACTCGGGTGTCATGGTGCATTTAGCCTGGGCGGCTTTCTGGAAGGAGGGAGGCAACTAGCTACAAATAATCTTATGTTGCAGGGGAAAACTGATCTTGATTTATTGTCTGATTTCAGAGCATCAGTGCTCTCTCTGCACAATAAATAGTTCATATTCACAGCTTCATTTTGTTTTAATAAGCTGTTATAGTGGAAGAAAAGATAGCTGTTCAAAGATTATTCAAAGCTAGTTTTGATACCACGGCACAGCCGGAGTAAAGAAATATAACAGAAGTTGATGCTCCTGCTAGTTGGGGTGGGCAGAGGAACTTGAAGTCCAAGGATGCGAGTGGGAGAAGCCCACAGAAGCCTGCAGGATGACAGCACGGCCATCTGGCCGTCTCGCAGGCATTGGCTCAGATGTCCTCAGTTCTCCCTGTACAAGAGATTTGTAGCACGCAGCTGTAGCAGAAAGCATTACCCGTATCCTAAAGGCCAGGTCGCAAAAGCCAAGTGATGCAGTGAGATAGGCAAGTGGAGAGAGCCAGGCAGTTGCGATGGACAGGGCCACGGAGCAGAGGAGATGCCCTCCACCAGGAGCTCGTCCCCCCTTGCTGCCCACATTCCCAGGCAGCTGGCTTCAAACCAGAGCCCGCAGCGGAAGGCTGCTCGAGGTGAACCAAGCTGGCATGACCCAACCTGCTGTGTCACCTCACATGGATAACTGGTTGGGTTTTGGAGACTTGTTCTCAGGCTGCGGTCGGAGTGGGAAGCAGGGAGAGGAGGAGCGGGTGGGGTGGCTGGCAGGGGCTGGAGGGAGCAGCTGTGTGTCAAAGAAGGGGGACTTCTGCAGGAGGGAGAGTGGGGATGGAGAATAGTTGTTCAGTGGATGAAATTTGTGGCGCTGATGTGAGAGTAAGGGAAGATGGGAAGAGGAGGTGATGGAGAAGAATAACTAGAAAAAATATCCAGGAAGCAGAAGAAAGAAAATCCATACATGGTGCAGTTTGTGTTTTATAATTACTTGGTGAGCAAAAAGGCAACTATGAGATTAGTCTCTGAATGAGAGACAAAGCTTGCACGTAATTTGGACAGCTCGACGGCACCCCCTCGTTGCTCAGGTTGTAACATACCTGAATTGCTACACCAGGCTATGTCTGTGAGGATTCTTCTAGCTGTAGAAAGTATTTGAATTTTCAATTAGGCTTTTCCTTGAAGAGAGGTAGCTTTCGTGTAGTAATGCCCATATGCGCAGATGTTTCTTATCTTCTTGGAAAAGGAAGTAGGAGAGTTATTTCAAGGCAGACAGGATACCCTTATCTGGTGCTCGCCTTTTTTCAATTACTGCAAGATGTGCAACTTGTCACAAAAGAGGAAAGGCTTATTTCCAGGAAAAGTAGCAGCTGAAAGTGTTGATGAGTATGTTATTGGGGAAAAAAACCCTGAAACAACCTCATAGAGTAGCTTGTATCTTGTATTTTCATAGCAAGAGAGGAGGCATGCATATGTTCTGGCTGCAAGATTACTCAGAAGAGAATAGCTAGTACGAGCACCCAGCTATCTCTGGCACTTATTTAAAAGGGGATGAATTAGTCTTTGAAATGCCTGGGTCATTTTACTAACTGTAGCAGGAACTTGGATTACTGGTTAATTTACCAAGTCAGCTAAGATGAGAGGACACGAATCCCACCCTCCTCTTTTGTCGCTGCTGGAGATTCCCAGTGCAGAAGAGCCGTTCAGCGGGTGTCCGGGCGGCGCTTTGGCAAGGTTTGGGCTGCATGGCAGAGCTGCGTGCTGTCTCTGAGTAGGAGCAAATACTGGCTCTTGTGCTCTGCTCAGTTGCTGCACAGATGGAGTCAAAATGGCATTTCAGGCTGACTTCTCCATGGTTGTTTATGGCTTGTAGCGGTTTCAGGAAACGCTGCAGTATTAATGTTGCTGGGATTCTTGGATGGTGCCATTTCCGTCACTAAGGGAGCCATTGTTCTGGTGTGTGAAGGGCTGCAGAGCATTTGCCTGACACAGGGACAGCACACAAACGTTTGTGCTAAGACATAGCGCTTTTTTTTAAAAAAAAAAAAAAAGCTTTAATTTTCTTATGACATTTTTGCTTTGTGATCTATCACTCTACTTCTTATTGGGTTTAGACAGTAGAGTTCAATCAAAACCTTCGGTTTACACAGATATTTTTTTTTTCTTTATGTAAGAAAAGTTTGAAAATTTCCAAGGTGTTGTTTTCCAATGAGTTGTTTTGACAGACCGCAGCAGCTTGTTGACATGTTAGCAGCAAATGTAAGCCCACACAAAGTGGGCTTACATTACATTACACCCAATGATTAGAAACTGATCCAGGAGGTTCGTACATTTGCAGTGGATTCAGGAGAGGAAATATCTCCCTTTTTCAGATGCAGAATACTCATCTAGTATTACTACCTGCTGCCTTCCTGCAAGTTATTCTCAGTAGTAATACAATTATCAGCATTCACAGTGATAGCAAAAACCTTCCGCCGGCATTCCTGTGAAGTTGTGAATCACACTTCTGTTGAGATGCCTCTTGATAGACTGCATGAACAATGGTAGTTAGAGATATTTATGATGAATTATAATATGAATGTGAACACAGTGTGGATTATAATATGAATTATCTTTGATTTGCAGAAATGTTAGGTCTATGGAGGTAACGCTGCTCATAGAGATGGGGTTACCTGCTGTATTTACAAAGAAATGGTCTTGTCCAGTTATGTGGCTGGCCTTGTTAGACCTGCTTGTTAATCAAACACTCTTAACAACCCCTCCCAGATAGATTAAGTAATATTCTTTTCAATTTGCCGTTGGAGAAGCTAAATGTAATCAAAGGTGCAAACCTGTGGTATTGAATCTGGTATTTGAAGCCGGGAGCTGCTTCCTGTGTAGGCAGTCTTTTGAGCAAGTCTTTATTGTTTCGTGTGTGTTTTCCATTTTTGTAGCTGTGGTTTCTCAAATCATGGTTCATTGAAGTGAAATTAATCTAAACCCAGAATTTAGGTAGTTGTTGTAGGACACTGTAAGGCCTGATATTTTCTCATTCGCTTGTACAGAAGTGGTTGTGTTGGAAGGCAGTCTCTGCTGCCTGCTGCAGATGTGCTTGAGCGGGCATGCGGGAACTGGATGTTTCTTCTGAGTTATTTTGAAACTTTGACAAAGACATCATGAGTCTGCATAGATGCTGTTGCTTTATAGTTTTCTTCTGTGAAATACTGATCAAAGCAATAGCTTGAACTGTTGTAGGATGTACCCGCCTCTCTCTCCTTACGTCATAAGATCCTAGAGAAGGATTGAATGGTGTGGTTATGGTGCTCAGAGGCACAATATTTGGTTGGTATGGGCAGTGAGTCTCCAGCTCTTGTTTTCCATGGCTAGCTTGTTTCCAGGGCAGCTCCCAGGGCATTTTTCTGCAGCTTGGAGGGAGGCCAGGGTGGACTGCTGGGTCACCCCCAGGATGCAGAAGTACTGGGGGCGTAGCAGGGTGCAGACTCCTGGCCAAAGAGCAATCTTGCAGACTTCTCCCTTGTGTTTTGCCGCAGTCAGGAATTGGACATCTGCTACTGTGGCCATGTCGCTTTTGGGCCCAGCCTGGGGAGGTCTGCACTGCAGCCACAGCTTCTGCTTTCCTTTCCGAAAGCCGGCTCTTGGGTTCAGGTGTTCGTATCAAAGTGGACGTGGCCGTACCTGGTGGTCAGCTGGTGGCTGGCCTTGGCTCTGAGGTTGCTGCCTGCACATGGCTTGCTTATGTAGTTGCCTGTGCCCGGGATTGGCCTGGGCTGGCTCCTGTACATCGGGAACCCCGCGCTCCTCCTGCTGTGAGGCTGCTCAGAGTTAAACTGCGGAGGAACAGAGAGGAGGAGGGATGGGGAATGACATGAAACGTATTTGTTTTAGAGACATCTAAGTTTTGATGAAAATTGGAATTGAACTTTTGTATGCACTTAATTAAGGGGAAAAAAGAAGTACAGTTTTATTCTTACTGGCATAGCTTGTGATGATGCCGTCATGGACTCACACGTCGCCAGTAGCAAACACATAACAGGAGGAGAGCGACCGTGTGGTCCCTGCAGGCGCCGGCAGCAGGCGAGCAGTTTGCGAGTTGCAGGGCTCAGTGCCGCCAAGGTCTCGAGGTGCAGCCGACCGTCTGCTTCTGCCGTTGCCTGCTGGGTCCCGGGCTCAGGCCATCATATTCTTCTCTCTTCTCTTACTCCGTCTCCTCGGCTGCTCCTCGGTCCTTCATCTCTTTCTCAAGTATGTCAGCAAAGGTTTTGTTTTAGCAAATGCTTTTGTTTGCAGGCAAGGAGCAAGGTACTGTTGTCCTGTCTGCATACCTACCCAAAAGTCAGCTCCAGGCAGCGTGATCTTCTACCTCCACTTATGGGGAAAAACTCTGAGTCATGTTGCACTGTCTGTTCTTAATACCCTTGGATTAGAAAATGGCAACACCTTCACCGCTCAGCACGAGGCTAGATGAGCGGGCTGCGTCCCACACCGGCTGGGGAAAACGGCAATTTCCGCCCCCCAGCACAGAACGTGCTGTTTTCTTACGTGTATTATTTGCACTTCACATATATTTCTCCTGCTTGACACCATGCAAAACAATGCTGTTTTGTTTTCGTGCTTTCTTTTCTCTTGGTCAAATGTTTGTGTTTAAGACTTGATTAGTTAAAGCACTTGGGAAAATTAAGAAGAGCCTGCCTTTTTTGATGGCAAAACAAAACATGAGGCCGTTTGAATGGAACCAGTGTTTATCTTGCTCGCAAATGACGGCTCAGATAATACTCTGCACATTGTTATTGTTTTCTTTTCTTTTAGTGCTTTTTTGGGTGCATCAAATGCCTTAATATGCAGCAGACATCATCAAAAGCTAGCCTGACAAGCAGCCTGAAATGGTGCTTTCAGCAGCGTTTGCTCTTTCTTAATGACTTTTTAGTAGATCAGTTGAGTAATTTCAGCAGCAAGTTTCCAGCAGATTGTGGATCTCCCTTAGACACCCGTTGTATGTATTTAAGAACCATCTTTCCTCTGCTTCTCACCTGGTGGCTGGAAATGTGTTTTGCCTCTGAACTCTGCAATCTGGCTTTTTAAAAGAGGACATCTGACACTGGTAACGTTACCTCTGTTATCATCGCTGTTCATTAACTTTCAATAGCGCTAGTTGTTATCTTATTGCATTTTGTGATGGGTAACATTACCCGTCAGCCCAAACCACCTTAAAGCACAGCATCCCAGTTGCTTCCCTCCTGAGGGCATCGATGGGAGGGGAACCAAACCCACCCCCCGAGGCAGGGGGCAGGGGTCCCCTGCAGGGTAGGCATGAGGGGTTTTTGTCCTTGAAAAGACTGTGACAGGGCTTCAAAGCGAAGGCTTTGCACCCTTGTGCCTGCGTGCTCCCCTTCAGGCTTCCTGGGCTTTCCTCAGCCCACCAGGACAGCCCCCAGGCTCCTGGGTGATCAGAGGAGGACGTGTTGCCTCTGGTAGGAAAATGGTAGCGTGCGTCGTTTAAAATAACAAAACGAGGATTGCAATGGGGCAAATCAATCTGGAAACTGTGCTGGCTCTAAATGTGGTCGTAGGTCTCTGTTGCCTGCAAAATGTCTGTCGTCCTTTTCCCTCCCTTTTTTTTTCTCGTCAAAGTCACAGACTGCATTTTTGTCCTACCAATTTATTTCAGTCTGTGGAAGAAATTGAGATCTCTAGCTTTTTTTGTCCACTTGAAGAACTTAGCAGAACAGGGATTTTGGTGACACCGCTCACGAAAATACTTAACCAAGCTGTGCGTTTACCCGACAAACGTCTGCAGAGTTTTCTGGGCTTGGTCCCTGTTGCAGGCTAGGTACCTGTGTCATCGTGAATTATACATAAATAGCCCCAGGACGGAGGTTTGATTAGGGGGCCCTGCGGAGACCTGCTACCTCGGGCCCCTGCCAACCGCCCGGGCAGCGGCCAGCAGCGCTGGCGGGTCCCCGGGTGAAGCAGCCATGCGCTCCGCTGCCACGGTCGCGAGGCTTTGCTCCCGGGATGAACCCTGAGAAAGGGCAAACCACCCGGGGCCGGTCAGGTCAGACCCTTAAAACCTCAGGGGGCGGGCTGGGCTGTAAAATCTAGTTAATAAACACTCTGTTTCACTGGTGGAACAGCACACAAGACCTTTAAAAATCTTCTTTATTTACCATCCCTATTGTAGTACAAGTCAGCATCACCTTTTCAGTTTTTATTTTCTTCTCTTTCATCCTCAGATTATTCCTGCAAACAAAGAGGAAATAATTCTGACAATCATTTATTGAAGGTAGCTAATAAAACAATGGAAGGATGTAGGCTGAGGCATAAATGGGATATTGTGACAGATGTAGATGATTATTAACCAGCTGATGTTTCCGCAAAGGCTTCTAATCATGAACACAGCGTGGAGTGGATCTGGGTGTATTAATAGCAAAGGTTTTATGGAAAATCTGAGTGTGGGCTTTTTCTTTAACATCCCATTTCCTGCTTTAATTGATAGAGTGTGAAGCTTTCATACAAATAATTTGGAAAAGATTATTTTGCGTCTCTGATATTAAGTACATGGTACAGGCCAGGAACAACGTGTTGCGGAAGGATTTCTTGAAAGGGCTCCTACAGTGATGCTTTTTTAGAGATGTGACTGGTGACAAATGCTAAACTCGGTGATATAATAAAGCCAAGTGGCTGTGGTGGAGGAATATCTATTTGTGTCTATGCAACCTATGTTTTAATGTGACTTTGCAAGAAAGAGGAAGATATTATCAGAGAGAGATCATTATGCTGCAAAACTTGTGGACTACGCTTCCAATTTTTCCCTGGCTTTCTATCAAATGTCCTCTTATTTAGTTTTAGTCTCATATTGTTCTGCGTTATGTTTTGGGAACTATAATGCTAGGTTTGTACTGTAATCACTGGGTTAGAGTTGAAATACTTTAAATGTGCACCTTTCTTTCTGAGGCTCTGCTACAGCTTTGGCCTATCACTCTCCTTTTCTGGATTTCTGAGGGGGGAATAAAAAGGTTAAACAGAAATTACCCAAACAGAGTGATGAAAGCTCTGTTTAACATCTTATACCACAGCTCTGCAAATATTGAGTCCTGATACCATTTGCAAGCATAAACAGTTTGTTTGCCTTATAGCAGCTGGTATTTTTGATGTGTAGAGTGGTTGCTTGCAGTGGGGATAAAATGGGGTAGAAAATGTTGAAGAAGGGAAATATCGTTATACTGCTACGATACATTAAAAAGACAGTGTGAGTGCCAATGAATGTGTTGTTTTAATAATAATTTGTATTCTGCCAGTATCAGCCAATATATGTCAGACATTTTGTGACAGGAAGGGGCCCATCTTAAAATTTGAAAATAAGGGAAAATAGCATGGGTTTAATCAAAAGATATGGACAGGAACCAGTTTCTCCACTGGTCACCCCCAGCACTCCAGAAATGTGGTATAAAGTATAAAGGTGTAAACCCAAAGGGGGCTAGCAGTATTGAACTCGTGGCGGTTCCTCTCGCTGCAGTGTGTGCTTTCTGCAGGGATGCTGAGGGGTCCGCAGCAAAACACGGCACTTACTGTGCATCGTCTCTCCTAGCTTCGGAGCCTGTTTTCTGGTGGCTAATTAAAAAAACCTTTATTACTCTTGNTAAATTAAGCAGTCTGTGCCAAGTGAAATCATTCAATTATTGGTGCTTTTTGGTCTTTCCTTTGAGTAAACAGAGCCTTCCTGATGGTAGGGCAGTTCCTTAGGAATTCCTTTATGGTGAATTAGGCAGAGCAGTGATGAATAACTGGGGGCAAAGGACATTCTAAGCAGTGAACCGAATTGATTACCTAAGTCCTCAGCTAACTTCTTCAGGGCATTTTTGGATGGGCCCAGTGTCCTCTAAGGCATAGGTGGAGCCTAATCTCACCCCAGGGGCCTGCTCTTATTCATGTTTTCTGCCATGTTATCTGCCGTGCCTGTGCGCCGCTTTAGAGGGCTAAAACTGTAATGAATTAAGGGTTTGTAAGAAAGACCAGGAGCTGGAGCCTTCGCACAGTCATTCTCATGGACCCCTGGTGTGTGTGGGGTGGTGGTGACAGGACATCACTGTGGTGCTCCAGGTAGCCCCGTGTCACCAGCCGTCTGCCTCTTCACCCTCCGCTCCTCTGCGAGCGTGCCCCTGCCATGCCGCCAACCCCGCTGCTGGTTCGCCATGGTGGCCTTCCCTCTCGGCATGTGCAAGGCAGCTCCAGTGGGCATGGGCTTTGCCACGCGGCTGTTACCCGTCTGGACACTCGAGGGGTCCAGGAGCTGCAGGGGTCCAGCCTGCCCGTGCCCCTGCTCGCTCCCGTGCCTCAGCACAGAGCGTGCACCTACCAGGGGAACACAGCAACACGATTTCACCATCCTGCCATGATTTGGGGAGAGGCTGAAGCACCTGATAAGAAGCCTAGAAAGACCCTTTACCAATATTTTCTGTCTACAGCAAACCTATGGTCTGCCATATCTTGTTACAGGAGAGAACAAAGCATCATGGCATGGCCTGTTTTTAATTGATTTGGTAGCAGCCTAATGTGTACCCTACCGTCTTGAGAGACTTGTCATTCCCAGCAGTCCTTTCTTTTATTTTTTTTCTTTAACTAATTTTGGCTACTGAGGCTATCACCGTAACAGCAGAGCATCAAGCCAGTCTGTAGCAGTGTGGAGCATGATCCCCACATTGTATCCTGTACAAAACTAACATGCTGTCTGATCGCTATCTTGAAAGGCTAAGGTGAATCAAAGGTTGTTTATTACACATATTTTTTTTTTCTTCCACTGTCCTTTCATCTCCTTTGAATGGTCCTCTCAAGATTCGTTTAAAATATGACCCATTGTTACCCATCTGGTTAAGTTTGAAGAACCCCAGGATTTAATATTGAGTGCTGCTCTCTGGTAAACACATTCTGGACGTGATTGAAGACAGAGTGAGGAAATGGGATGCGGGACTCGGGATGAGAGCAGGAGGGAGTGATGATTTCAGCCATTCATGTTTGCACTGCCAGCTTGCTATGCCGATAAGAAACTACTTCAGCACCGTCTGGTATTTTCAGAGTTAGTTTGATGATGAAATATGCTGCTTCTCATGGAAACTATACAGACTTACTGTGAAATAAGCTTTGAAATGGGTTTAGGAGCATCCCTGCTGTCGCTTTCCAAAGAACATGGATGTGGATGGGTAAGTCTTGGTTCCTGTGCTGGTACAGCAGAGCAGCACTGGAAGTGGTAGCGGTCAGGCTGGGGAGGTTTCTGGGCAGTACTGTAGCAGCCCCTAGGTACTTGTTCCTTACCTTTTCTCTGAAAGAAAATTCAAAGGGTGCCAAGCTTTGAGGGGAACTTGAGTGCACAGGCTTTAATAAAACCTGCACCTCAGGTGCGTATATAGGTCATGGTTTAACCCCAGCTGGCAACTAAGCCCCACACAGCCGCTCGCTCACTTCCCGCCAGGTGGGATGGGGGGGAGAATTGGTGAGAGAACTCGTGAGTTGAGATGAGGACAGTTTAAGAAGTAAAGCAAAAGCCGCGCATGCAAGCAAAGCAAAACAAGGAATTCACTCACTGCTTCCCATGGGCAGGCAGGTGTTCAGCCATCTCCAGGAAAGCAGGGCTCCATCACGCGTAACGGTTACTTGGGAATGCCATCACTCCGAACGTCCCCACCTTCCTTCTCCTTCCCCCAGCTTTATACACTGAGCATGACGTCATATGGTATGCAATATCCCTTAGGTCAGTTGGGGTCAGCTGTCCCGGCTGTGCCCCCTCCCAACTCCTTGTGCACCCCCAGCCTGCTCGCTGGTGGTGTGGGGTGAGAAGCAGCAAAGGCCTTGACTCTGTGTAAGCGCTGCTCAGCGGTAACAAAAACATCCCTGTACTATCAACACTGTTTTCATCACAAACCCAAAACATAGCCCTATACTAGCTACTATGAAGAAAATTAACTCTATCCCAGCCAAAACCAGCACAATATAGCACAGAAATTCAGTGCTTGCTGGGGAATAATTTTGATCTCTGATTTTTTTTTTTTTTAAAATTTTTATTTTTTTTATTTTAAATGGAGTGTTGCAGGGGGAGATAGGAGGAGCAGCAGGTGGAAGATACACAGGACAGCAGTTTCTCTGTTCCTAAGCTCACTGGTGGCAGATTGGCATGCGCAGTTTAGATTTACTCTTCATTTCCAGCTTCTTGCAAGCAATTGCTACTTCAGTGGCAAGTCTCAAGATACCAGCAAATTCCTGAAACTTTTTTCTTGGGGGAAAGAGGAAGGAGAAGCATTGCGGGAAGCTATATTTCATTATCTTGGATATACAGAACGGAAGTGACTTTTGACTCTGGCCTCTCCCTGCTTCTGGGATTAAGTTCTTATGCTCTGTGAAGATGTTTTCTGGGGCAATATGCTTCCCGCCAGTAAATATTTAACTGGTTGCATCTCTATCAGAATTAAACAAGGAACTACCCTGCTATAGATGGCACATACTTATCTTGGGATTTGTGCTTCTTGTTGATTCAAATTGAGCAGAAATGGTAGATGATGTGTGGAGAGATGGGAAAAGGGGAACGGCTGGGTGGGAAACAAAGTTCATAGACTGTCCAGATCAATTTTTTTTTCTTGTCATGACCTTATGCAGAAAGTCTGTCTGATGTAGATTCACAGGTTGCCTGGTACAGAGGTCACATGTGGAAGAGTTTGTCACATGCTAAATTTTGTGTTCAGTTCCTTTGCTTCTTAGTGCTGTTTGTTGGAGAAGCTTATACGAGCCTGGGAAGCTTGGCTGGGCTCTGGCCAAGAAATTGCAGCTGGTCTCCTAATTACAAAAAGGGAAAATGATATACAGGCCTGTGGGGATCTGTCAGACACAGATTTATTGGGCAGGATGGAGAGGGACTTAAAGCTATCACCTCCTCTCAGTCACCCCCTCCCCATACAGTGCACGTGCGTGGAGTTTCATGATACTTTTGCAGCCATGCGAAAGTCATCATCTGGAGCACCCTTATCATCTCCCTTCTCCCTGGTTCCTGCCCAGTTTGCAGCTCCTCCAAGTTCTAGTTAATGGCTGCATAATGCAGGAAATAACATGTAAAATAATTTTATTCATATCAAAATAAGGGATTCTGCAGTTTAGGTCTGCTAAGTGATAATCCGACCACCTTTGCTGTCTCTTATGCCTCCTCAGACATCAGTAAGGAAAAACACATCAAGATTGCCACTGATGAAAACAAGAAAAGAACCCTCGCGTGCTGGCTGCTGCAGCACCAGCTAGTTGGAATAGTTAAAAAGAATTAAAAAAAAAAAAAAAAAAGTTTGTCAAAAGTGAAATTTGTTGATTTATACTGATTTCTGCAAAACTTGGGTCCCCAAACAAGTTCTTGGGGGACAGTGCCTGGGGAGGAGAAGGGAGAGGGACCAGCTCATATTGGGAGTCTCTGCGCTCTTCTCTTCAAGGACCTGCATGGTAACTTTCCTGTGATCAAAAATCATCAGGGAAAAAAAAGGGGAGGGACCTTACAAGGAAGGCAGGCAAAAACATGCTTGTCATTCATTTGTGCAGTTCCAGACTTTAGCTAATGTCCCTTGGACTTCTCATTGCCTTTGCCCTCCCCACACAGGCCAACCCTCTCATGGGGACTACAGGCAGAGGTGTGCGGTGAGGGCACAATTTTGTACCATTTATCTAATACTCTCAGGACTCTGGGGACACAGTTTGTCCCAGGCTAAACTGAAGAAAATTCATAGCTGGGAGTGAAATCTAGGCTCTGCAGTAAGCGACCTCATGCTAATTTTGGTCTAGCTGGGACTTCACCTTTAGGAATGTGAAAGAAAATTCATCAAAAAAGAAGTGCTTTTTAAAGGGAGTAAGCATCAGTTAAACCTTAAGCACTCATTCAGGATACAGGATACTCAGTTGGATAAAGATCTGTTAAAAGTTAACCTTGTGCTTAAAATGCTTTTCTGAGGTTTTTCACAAATGGAAACTCTGAGTGCTCCAGTTGTGTACTCTGGCTGCAGGATTCTGGAGTGTATGCACCACCCTAACATATGTTTTTCAAAGCTGGGGGAACTATTGCATATTATTGTCATTCTTCATTTCATGACACTGTTGATGCAAACCAGGACAGGAAGCTGGCTGGGATCACGATATATCACTTCTATTTCTTTTCCTTTTTTTTTTTTTTTTTTTTTTTTTTTTTTTTTTTTGTGTGTGTGTCTCTTCTCCTTGCTCTCTGGAAGGAAAAAAAGCGTTAAAGCAAAAAAGAAAGGACAGACTTTGAAATCTAAGGGGATAAATGCTTCCCTTTTGAGAGAAACTGTGCACATTTTCTCTAGTCTTCCGTACAACGTAACTCTTGATAACAAAAAAAAAAAAAAAAAAAAAAAAAAAAAATTAAAAATAGCATTTAAAAATTGTTTTATAGCTACTGTTTCCTTTTTGACCTTGCTGCTTGACTGTGATTACAGGAGAAACTGGTCAAGAGATCTCAAGAGTTGCAGCTTACTGGGATTGTCTGTCATAGGGATGAAGAGCAAAAGAATAGCTTTCCGTCATGAAGTATGTGCCACTATATTTTAAAGTGTCCTTAAAAGACTTTTCTTTGGACATAATCGAGTGGATTCAAGGACCCAAGAGGCCAGACCAACAAACACATATCAGTCCTTAAGCTATTTTTTTTTAAATGAAAGTCAGCAGTTGATCTCGGTAGCATTTCCTGTGTAAAATACTGGCATGCCTTTTGGTGCTGGTTTGCTATCCAGGTTGTTTATATTAGGAAGCAGAGTGAGCTAAAGAATTAAGCATTTCTTTGAGGAAGCATTGTTCCTTTACGGTGAATATATAAAGTCCCCCCTTCAGCAAGCAGCTGGAATCAAGCAGTGGGAGGCAGTAGGATTGATCTTCTGCTTTTCCTTAACGTCCCAGTCCTCTTTTCAACTATCACTTTACTGAGACAGCGCTGTCTTGATTTATCTCATGTCCAGGACAAAAGTGTTTCCCTCAATGACCTTGAATTTCTGCAGCCTCCTCCGTCTGCTGCTGTGATGTTTTGGGCTAGATGTGCTTGTCTTCCCAGCAAAGCAGAGCCCGGCCGCTGACTGGCCTTGCTTGCAGTCTCTATTTGCAGTCCTTGCTGCTCAAACACTTTGCTCCAAAAGCTGTACAGGCAGCTATTCTGTTCAGCAATTTTGGTTACTTTTTAATTCGAATAACAATATTTTAATTTCCTTAGGCACCAGCGGGATCACTGTCATGTAAATGCTGGTGTACCTGCTTCACTGTAAGTGAAATTGGTGCCTAGGGTATCAAGATGGAGCCCTTCAATGTTCTTTTCTCTGCTGCTGAGGTATCTCATCTGTAGTTGAGTAGTTAGCTGCATACTGAAAATGTTTGTTTTCATGTAGAAAGTGACTTGTGCAGTTAAATTGCAAATAGCAGCGTCACGAATTCATCACTTCCCTGGCTATATGAATGGGCATAAAGAGACTGTACCCTGCCCTTGGGGGACTGTGTGCAGCCTTTCTCCCTCTTTTCAAATTTGGGTTTATTCTGTTCTGGAAAAATGACCACAGCAAGCATTAGTCTTCTTTTCAGGTGGATATTATAAGATGCCTCAAAGTTAGGTCCTATTGCGTCTAACTGCTGTCTGAGGGGAAGAGCCTTGGAAAAGGAGGGTTTTGGGGTTGCCTCCTCATGCAGTGCCTGTACGAAGAGGCCCCCAACTGAGTGCAACTATTGTACGAGCATGAAACAGTAAATGGCATTTCATCTGATTCTTATTATGCAATCGCATTACCTTCATGTGTGGCCTGGGGAGGGAAGTGGGAAGGCAGGGCAGAGCGAACCAACCCACTTACCTCCCTGGTGGTAAACCAGAGTTTTAAATGTGAACTGATTTGGAGGAGGAGAAAACCAGACCAGCGCCTGGCGTCTCTGACTGCAGACTTTTGCCACGTTCAAATCCTGTACGTGTGTGGAAACTGGGCTTCATCAGCATGGGAGGGTTTGGAGTGGCTTGTGCTGCCATGCTAAGGGTCACCTATGTATGGTAGTAGTGAGTGTGTTTGCTCAGCTGTTAGAGACGCAGTGATGACCAGCATTTTCTTCTGACTTTTGCTTTTCAATTCTAATTCAGAAATAACAGGTTTATCACATTTTCTTCTCTTTTTGTTATTTATTGCTGAAATTGTCCATATAAAGTTCCATAGAAGAGGAAAAATGTGACTTTTAGGATAGAATCATTTGGTAAAATCAGAGAGGACTTGATTGTTTGAGTGGCTATTTCGGTTATTGAGCAGATAATCCCAAATTGCTGAATTTATTTTGCACTGGGCACTAGTTGTCTTCCTAGAGCTGGGTTGGTTCTCCTTGGTTATTTACCATTAAAAATTTTGTTTTGCAGCTGAGAAGCTGTCATTGTACTTATCTTTTTGCATATCGGTAAGTCATGTTATACCGAATCGTTTTTATTTAAACATTTCTATGATTGTACCTAATTTTAGCAAATTCTTAATTTGGCACTTTTATGTGTACATTTACACATGACGTTTTCATGGCTTGTTCATCTGTTAGTTGTGTCAAGTTCTATTTTTTGGAAATTTGAGTTATATTTAAAATGGATAAAAAATGTGTTTATTTTAGTTTGTTGACCAGAACATCTTAAATGGGGTGGCTACAAGAGGAGAAAGGAGAAAGTTTATCAAAATATGCAGTTATTTAACTGAACTAGCAAAAGTTAGTTCAAAGGACCCATGGAATTGTGGCTCTGCTGACCTCCTTCCCAGCCCCTTCCACGCCAGCCTGGCGGGCTGCTGCCGGTGGGGAGAGAAGCTGGAAATCAGCAGACCCCTAGTGTTCCTGTACCCCTATCCACAGGCACTGGAGATGCCCTGGCCTCCAGCTCCTTATGAAAAGAGCAAATGATGATAAGTATGGAGACAACTAAATGATACCTGGAAGCCATGTGATGTTGGCCAAAGAGGAATTTATTTGTGGAAGAAAAGGAGCAAGTAGGACAGCGATGAGTATTTGAGGACAGAGTTGAGGAAAAAGATTAAAATTTGCCAGGTGGAAGATGTTTTTTTTTAAAGTAAGTTAAAAGGAGGCATGCTAAGAAACATGGTCTGAATGCCAGTGTTTTGTTTTGTTTTGTTTGTTTCGGGTTTTTTTAACCTAATCTTGGCAAAATCAATTGTCTTAAGTGCTCTAGACTCCCCCCCACACTCTAGAGATGTTTGGTGAAAACTTTATGAACAGTGAGCAGTCTGTGAACTTACTCCAGGTCTCAACAACCAGTTTTATGGACTGATTAATGACCTGTGTTACTGTAGGTGTGGGTTTCCTCTTCTGTCTGCTGGTGGTGTAACTAAAACTTCCACAGATGTGGCTTTTGCCAAAAAAACCCCCAAAAAACCCACCCAACCCCAAAACTCAGGGACGCGCTCTCTTAAGGCACAGCTTTAAATGAGAAAGCAAAATGGAGTACTTCCCTCCCAAAAGCTGAAGAAGGAAGAATATGTACGTTATATACCCTACAGAGTAATGACTTGCGGCTCTTAAGAACTACTTATCTTGAATTCTTAAAGCAGGGAAAAGCAGAGTAGATGCCACCTATTGAACCATCAGAGGAAGGAGAGCTGTGCTAGTTATTTTAACTCTTGGTTAGGCAAATAGGATTAGCTATGGTGGATTAAAATGATAAGGTCTGAATTTTGCTTTATTATAAGTAGGATCCCAGACCATATGTCTTTGGGGAACCCCATCTGGTTTCAGGCATTTTTAGTGGGAAAATGAGGCAATTTCGATACTTTTGTCATCTGTTGTGGGGTGGTTTTGGGGCGAGGGGGGAGTTGCCACAGTTGCAATTTGTTCGGTTCATGAAGTTCCTGCTGGATTAATATTCTGTTAGTGAAATGTTTTGGTTTTGTTTTCCCATTTGTCAGCTTTACACTGTGTTTTCTAAAGGGACAGAGACAGCTTGAAAATTGAATGCTCTAGCAAAACAGAAAGAGACCTTACAGTCCATCATTTCACATAGCCTTCATTGTCTTCAGAAAAATCTGGCGTGACCATTTTTTTAGAAGGAAATAGATCCCCCCCCGTTGTTCCCTAACTGACTTACGTAAGTCACGCAAATCTTCCACGCAGTCTTGAAATGCAGGTTTCTTGGTTCCCTTACTTTCCAGAGTGCTCACAGGTTCAGTCTTCAGCTGACGATACAGAGAAAGCAGAGCAACAGATGAAACTGTATGAAATAGGTGAATTAAACATGGTGAAAGAGCCTGGTTGTCCTTTTCTCTAGCATTTCTTTCTTTGCTTCAGAATAATTGCACTGAATTCATTGGAGTTATTCCTGACGTGAAAATGCTGGTCGGGCATCGTTGTGGTGCTCTTTGTCTGTCATGTAAGTGGTCTTATAGGTGTTACCAACCAAATTGCTTTAAAATACCACAAAAGTGTAATTTTTTTTCTTTTCTTTTTAAAGAAAAAACAATATCCATTTAAAATAAGAATCTTACATATGGCCTCATGGTTTAGAGTCAGCCAAATGTGAATTCATGAGTTCATTCACTTAGTTTTGCTGAGAAGGGGTTCATCTTCTTTCTACCTTAGCCCCCAGTTCTGCTGTCAACCTAGAGCCTGCACCCTGTGGGATGAAGTTACTGTTTCATCTGTCACCTCATTTGGATCCTAAATGGCTACATCACCTCGTAGAATACAAAACAACAATAGGAAACAGAAAAAATAATACTGAGCAAGACTTGTATTGTAAGGGAAAGTGAAAGGAACTGGTGCTTCTAGTCCCCAAGGAGGAGAGAGGAAAAAGCAGTACAATGGCTGAGCTATACAAGCCAAGCACAGGAAGAAGGTTGCTGTTTATGGGCTTCCTAGGAGTACCCACATAAAGCTCGGTGTAGTATGAGAAGTGTGATAATACAGAAAGAAAGGAGAAATTGATAGTTCTAAATATAAATTTCTGCATAGCAGAAGAGCCGCACAACGCTTTTCTCTAGAGAAATTGTATTTCCTGGGTAGTAAATGGTACTTTTGGGGTCACCAGCAATTCTGTTTCCCAGATTAACAACACAATATGATTTTCTTAGTCCATGTTGTACGCTTGCCAGAAATGCCATCCTCCAAGTCTGTGCTCTGAACTCTGATATTTATTTAACCCAGCTTCCAGTATTTTGAAAAGAGTGGTCTCCCACCCCGATCATACTTAAGACAAGCGTGATAATAGCTGTTTCTTATTTTCTCAACCAATAAGAATAAATGAGAAGAGGGCAAGACCAGATATGCTGTTTCCACTCCGTTCTTGAACAAGAAGTGATTTAAACAGGGAACTTCTCTCAAGAACCTTCTGTCTTGTGCACTCATTTATGCTGGTACAAAGCAGGGGGAAAGTGCTGTGTACTGTGATGGGTCAAATTTGATGCCCAGCTGGCACTTGCAGAATAAGAGACAGTCTTCTGTAGGCACTACTTTGAAGGGAGCTGGATGTTCTTCAGAGGAATGAAGTTTGAGTTGTAATCCTGTCTTTAGGAAATGCACATGCATCCATTTGTGTTTATTCATGACTTCTTGTATTTAAAAATGAGTCAAGGAGAAAAAGATATTTTGCCTGTTATTGCCAAATAATGTGCTACATGCAAATAGAGCAACTGCTTTCTTTCACCACCTGTACTGACCAGATGTCCACCACAGCAACCTGTAGAAAGCAGGCATGAAAAAGGGCACCAAATATCGATGAGACAGTGAGCTACATTTACTAGCTTCGGTTCGTAATGATGCTGGGCTTCTCTCTATGCCAAGGCAGAGGGGCTTTGGCCTTGTGGGGAGCTTGGCAGCCCAGCTCTTGGCCAGAAAGCTCTAGTCAGACTCCTGCGGCGGGGCTGGCTGGCATCTCCATTCTCCCATCAGCCTGTGGCTTGCAAATGGTGATAGGTGTTTGGCTTAAGGGCTTCTGAGCTCCTGCTGCCAGAAAGTGTGAAGATGTGTTTCTTTTCCTGCTCTTGACTGAACATCCCAGAAACTTTGGCAACCGTAAGTGTGGAGCTTTGACAAATTTCTGGTCCTCTTCCTTCTCTTGCATGTTTTTCTGTCAGTACTTCTGAATCCTATCTCTGCTGCAGTAATAGTTTTATTAAGCAATAGTAGCAAAAGAAACCCCCAAAAACCCAACCCCAAAACACACCAAAGAAGCAATCCTCCTGCTCTTCTGTCCCTAAACAGCAGTGAGGCCACACCTGGAGTACTGCATTCCGTTCTGGGCTCCCCAGTACAAAAGAGAGCTAGATGTACTGGAGAGAGTCCAATGAAGGGCCACAAGGATGATGGACTGGAGCACCTCTCCTGTGAGGAAAGGCTGAGAGAGCTGGGACTGTTCTGCCTGGAGCAGAGAAGGCTCAGCGGGATCTTATCAATGTATACAAATACCTAAAGGGAGGGTGCAAAAGAGGATGGAGCCAGGCTCTTCTCAGTGGTGCCCGGTGACAGGACCAGAGGCAATGGGCACAAGCTGAAACACAGGAGGTTCCCTCTGAGCATCAGAAAACACTTTTTAACTGTGAGGGTGACCGAGCACAGGCACAGGTTGCCGAAAAAAGTTTGTAGAGTCTCCATCCTTGGAGATAATTCAAAACCCATCTGGACATGGTGCTGGGCAACTGGCTCTAGGTGGCTCTGCATAAGCAGGGGTGTTGGAGCAGATGACCTCCAGAGGTCCCTTCCAACCTCAACCATTCTGTGAAACCTGGCATGACCCTTGGTTAGTTGACCATTCTTATTTACTAGTAATGGAATTGCTCATAGTTTAAATCAATTATTTCTGTGTACCTTGACAAAGTAACAAGGAACAAACTCAAAAACGTTTGCAATCTCTGCAAGGGTCACTGCTGAGTTTTCACTTTGGTTCATGTTGAGGTGTTAGGTTGGTTACTGTAACAGCTACAAACCATGTAATTGAGGTTAATCTGGTTTATTATAAGCAATGTACTGTGGCCATACTATTGGTGTAGTTTCACTCAGTTCTCAGATGCCGGTGGGCCTAACAGCTGTCCTCACTAGAGAGGACTTGCTGCCTGTCAGGGATATTGAGCATTGGGAGTTTATCTTCATCTTGCAAATACAGACCACCGCACTGAAAATTAGGTTCTCTGCATGTGTTTCTGTGTGCGTATGTGTTCGTTTATCAATTTCATAGTTATCAACCTTAGTAGTTTGTTGTTGAAAAATGTCACCAGAACGTGTTGCAGATTTTTACATGAACTTTTTTTTTTTACGAAATTTCACATTTCAAGAAAAGCATTTTATTAAACACATGACTTTTGAAAACTTTCAAGCACCTCTAATTACTAAAAGTAGCAATTTGTTAAGTTAAAATATTAGATTGGAACCACTTTGAAAGCGTAGAGCTGAAATGCAAACTAGGCTGTGGATTTGATTTATTCCAGACACAATTAAGTGAAGCTTTGAGATCCAGACATTCCAAGTTTTTGAATATTGTTCAAAATCTAGGTCCAGACATGAATCTTGTGTTGGAAGGTTGACCAATTTATATATCACTGGGGGATATTTAACAAGGTTTGATTGGACCTGGAAGGTAAAGACTGCCTAATATTTCTGACGAATAGAGAGGAGTTAAGGATTTCCGGGGATGGCCCTGAGGTCATCTTGCATTTCACAAATACAGCCTGCAAGAAGAGGTTGCAGACTGTCTCATACATTGCAAAACTAATGTCAGCGTTGATAAACTCAGTATGTAGCGAGTGTGTTAGGTGAGCAGAGTGTTCCTTTTCTATATTTAGCACAGTTAAACAAGATGATAGTTTGCTTTATGTAAAGGTAACCTTTTCTTGATTTTTTTTTTTTAATTATCTCAAATTTGCGGAAAAATAAAGAAGTAATAATCTGAATTTAAGCCAAGACAAGGGATATGTTTTAATATGTTGGCTCGGTGTACTTTGCCAGCCCGGCGTAAAGTCTAGAATACAATACAATACCTAAAGTTAGGCATATTTTTAAGGACCATACTGAAATGAAAAGCAGATCTGTGTGACTTCATCCTCTGGGTACTTTCACTGCTTTTGGCCTGATGCAAAGCCCAGAAGTCAGTGGGAGCCTTTCTATTATCTGTGGTTGGCTTGGAGCGGCCTCTATCTTAGTAATGCCATTATGTCAGCAATAATATTTCAGCAAGCTGAAAGGCAGCTTGATAAGGTGGGAGAGAGCAGGCAGGACTCAGAAATCACTGCTTCATGGTCATGTGGGCTTGAGCATTGCTTAGAAAAACTAGAGTGCTTCGGAAAAACAGATCTGCTTCTGCAAATTGCTTAGGGATACTGAAGTCAAAGAGCATCCAAACATTGCTTTGTGGGTTGCCTTTACTGCAAATAGAGTTAGTGTTTCACTATATATGGAAAAATGGTATAGAATTCCCCTCTGGGCCCCACGGAAAAAGTGAACCAACAGGAACGTTAATTGTAACCCCCTTCTTGGATGCCAGGAAAGAGGAAAAAGTCCTTGAGGCTGCCATACCCTAACAAGATATCCTGTTGAGGTCAAGAACATTTTTTTTTTCTTCCCTGATTTGAGCTTTCTACCTCAGGCAAGGAGAAAGGAACTCAAATTAGTTGAGAGAAAATAGGAAACAGAAAATGCTGATGCTCCGCTTGTTAGTTCACATTAAACTCTGGCATACATGTGGGGAAAGGCTTGGGTCTTTCCTGCAGTCTTCATGGTTGCAGGGAAGAGCCCCTTGCCTCTGTCCCTGGGAGATGGATGGAAGCAGGGTGACTGTGCCTGGCCGGCTCTGTGCCCGGGGGGAGTGCAGCATGCGGGACGGGGGGTGCAAGTGGGCCTGGGCTGGGACCAGGGTATGCAGAATTTGGCAATGACCCAGACATTATGAACTTCTGCACACTGGGGTATTAAGGATTACATCCTTAAGTGGCTTAGCTTTGAAGGCAGTAAGTATGGGCAAAGAGGACATCGGAAACCCCTGGTCCCTGAGCTGGGAACTAAAGCCCGGCTCTGCTGCCCTCCCCACAGCTCAGACTGCAAGTGGGAAAGGATGCCCTGTACACAGCAAGGGGAAGAGGAAATCCCTGGCCACATGACTTTGTGCAGATGGTCTTAGGCTTCTCGCATAATCCTATGGTTTTTTTTTCTCGGGAGGGACCCCACCTCTCCCTTGCCTGAGTGTAAGCATGTGTAGGAGGCTCAGTGGGGGGAATCTTGCTGATTTAATTATTCCTTACATGTTGTTTGCCTGTGTATGGGACAATTGAGCCCGTAATAATCAATCTTGCATGCTCTCGAACAGGAAAATGCTACGTATGATCTAAGCTGCATGCTGAAATGTGGTTATTGGAAATGAATTTTATGGCTGAATAGGCTGGTATCATGTTGTCTCTCTGCTTTTTTAGGCTTTTAGTTATTTATTCACAATGTCATGCCGGCAAAATATTTTATGTCTTTCCATTTAGCTCACTGAGTTAATCTTCTGCTTCTGGAAATGTTTATATGCAGATGACAAAATATAGATTTTCTATGTAAACTGGTGGCTTACTTTTTGTTCATGTTAATTGAAAGGCTTATCTCTGTAGCATCTTTTTAAAGAATGGAAAAGGAATTTCCCAAACTTCCATTGTATGGATTAAGGTAATTTATTTTTGCTATTTCTTATCCACATTGTGGTTGCTTAGGAACAGAAGTAATAATATTAATTTTGAAGTCTTCTCCTTCCATTTGTCCTTCCATCAAACTGGCAATTCCCTGTCTCCGTTGTGTTCCATATGGTAATCTACTAAATATTTACATGTCTTCCTTTATAGCCTTTGAATGCATTTGTAAATCTCTTTCTTCTCACACATGGTCTGTGTTTTGGTAACAGAGGTCTATTGCAGGCCCTCCTAATTACTACACTAACATTCCTTACAAGGTTTACGGGAGGAGCTCTGTTCAGGTGTTACAATTTTGAAGGGATTCCAAATTTTAGAGGTCTCCTGACGGTGTGAAGAAAATAAGACAGTCCTGTTGATGGTAAGACTGTTGCATTTTTTCCCATGTTCAGAAAGGCTAGGATTACATGAGATAATTACTGCTGCAGAGCGTGTTTGATTACTGTTAAGATAAGTGACTGAGAAATAATCCATCATAAGTAAAGCTGCTGTTATGCTGCTTCCTTATTAGTAGCATACCCCTTCATTTCTGTAGATATTAGTTGTGGGGATACCTTTGAATGACCTGGCTCTTTAAGTATGAGTGTCATTTGTCTGTAACCTCTTGTGCTGCTACATTAGTTTGTTTATACCTGTCATCTATCATATGGCAGAGGAGAAGAAAAATCAATAAATAGCTATTTTGCCTCCCCCTCCCCATAACTTCCCATATGTTGAGATGCTTACTGTTGCTTACTTAGCGTTCAGGCTTGAAACAGCATGTTTCAAATTTCTCTTTAATACAATTTACTCGTTTACTTCGTTTGGTAGGTGCAGTGCTTATCAGCAACATATGTCCTCTTTGTTTAAAGTGAGGTTTTTAAAAAATGTTGAGATGCTATACTGTGGTGTTTATCCTTGTGGAAGCCGGCGCCCTCCATCTTTCATTGTATGGTGGGGATAACAGAAGCCTCTTGCCTACTTAACTCATGTGATTAAAAAGGAACACATTGTGATGTTCTCCTCAATTAGCATGATCGGCTCCCGGGGAGCAAGGGAACCCTGCCTTCGGTGGTTCGCATTTTCCCCTCTAATGAGTAGAAAGAGTCTTTTGAGAATTGCTAAACAATTCAGACCATTAGGAACCTGTCAACTTAAACAATGTCCCCTCTGACCAGAAAAATGGTTGTGAGCAGTTGGACACCCTGGCAGATGTTGAACTTGTTCTCATTGTTCGCTCTGCTTCAGGCAAATAGCTTTGCAGCCACTTACAGAATTTGTGCATGCGGGTATAATCAACACATGTTAGCCAGACTTCTTCTAGCTTTTATACCCCAGTATTTCTTTTAGTTAATTTAATGATATTGTAATAAGCTCCTAATATTGCCATTTACCACTTTTAGTAGGTTTGCCAGCCAGCTATAATGAGAAACCATAAGCAAGGCTTAAAAAAAAAAAAAAAAGCAAACAAACACCACCAACCCCTCAAAAATTTGACTTCTTTAATATTCCGTCTGTTGTGTTAATTCCTTATTTTGCATTTTGAAGTGCTTCTCTACAAACAGAAGGATTAGAGGTATTGTCAAGCAGAATTTGCTGTATACTCATATAACTGTACGATCTGAAACTTCAGGGGAAACATTCATGTCTTGAAATTTCCTATGAAATCATATGCATATGCAGGACTACTTTAGTTAAAATTCAGTATGCAGCAAGATCTATTTTATATGCCTTTTGGTGCGTGCTATTGAAGCAAACACTGATTTGACATAATTTTCTTAGAAACTTTGCCATACTTATCCTTCTGTAACGTTTATTTATGTCTGCAGATTTTTCTAACTTAATTGGTGAAACAATGATCAGTATTACAGTGAAAAATTATTTAATACGTTTGGTTAGAAAACAACCCCTTAAAGCTTCCCCCGCCCCCCCAGCAACTGTTTGCGCTTCTGTCTTGAATGGGTGATAGCAAATAGTCAATCTTGCACAAGCAATTAGCTGGTCTGTTGCATCAGTTAATGGAACAAGCTATGGTAGTAATGCAATGTGAAATAACATCTGTGCTTTATAAATATTTATGTTGTAAGATCTCCTAGTATATTCTTGTGACAAATGACTCTCACCTTCAAATATTTTTACATGTTTAATAGATGTGCTTTTTTAACAGTATGTGTGAAGGCTTCAGTTCTCATTTTTTAACCTAATGCATTCAAAAAAGCTTTCCGTTCCTATTTTTGTGAGATTTGTCCAACTTCTAGATTTTTGTTCCTGCAAAGTAACAGTCCTAAATTGAGAGCATTTTTACACCTATCTGTTGCAGTAAAAGGACCTTAATTATAGCTCGGAAGATACAGTTATCTATAGTTAACTTAAATTTGTTCCTGCCCACTGTGTATTGAAAAAGTGTATCACTGAAGTAGGATGCTTGTCAAAAAAGATGCATCAGTTCTGCTCTAGTGATATAGAAAGTAACAAATACTGCTGAGCAGCGTTTTTTAAAAAATGACATTTTTACTGTTAGTGCTGAAGAAAAAAGAAAATTAAAAAGTGTGAGCCTCTGCGGCCGTGCAAAGTGAGCCCCTCTGTAGCGGTAGCTAGCACCACTTCTGAGGGCCACCTTGGGCTCAGATGTTAACTCTTGTGAGGGCCTCGTTGGTCTCGGATGTTGCAACGGCAACCCTGGCAAAACAACCCCCCATTTTTATTGCTGAGCACGACATTATATGGTGTGGGGTATCCCTTTGGTCCATTGGGGTCAGCTGTCCCAGCTCTGTCCCCTCCCAGCCTCTCGCCCACCGCAGCCTGCTCGCTGGTGGGGCAGAGTCAGAAATGGAGAAAGCCTTGATGCTGTGCCGGCACTGTTCAGCAATAGCAAAAACATTGGTGTGCTGTCAACACTGGTTTGGTCTCAAACCCAAAGCACAGCACCATGGGGGCTGCTATGAAGAAAACTAACTCCATCCCAGCCAGACCCAGTGCAGGAGTACTGATCATTGCAGGCCAGGCTGCTCGCATCCAGTATGCCCAGTCATGTAAATTGAGGAGATGGGTTTGCTGCATAGTTCATCTCTTTTTCTCTCCTAAATGATCTCCCGTTTTTCAGTAATGCTTCTGCCACATGCCCTGCCATCACGTGATTGTGCTTTATCTTTCTTCATTTGATTATACTGAAATTAATAAGACAGTAACCAGAGGCACTTTGATTCCCCAACTGTTCCCTATAACTCACTTGAAAATAGATCACAACCACAAATAGTAAGCCCATGTCTACAGCAGTGCTAAAGAACCACGCAATGTAAAAATAAAGGAAAAATTTCATCTTGCTTTAAACATCAGGTGTGGTTTGTTGCATGCCTTAAATGTCAGCGGGTTCTCCCTGGTTTGCGCGCTGGGAAAACCCATTTGAGAGGAGCACGAGGTGCGTGTGGAGAGAGCAGCCCTTCTCCTCTGCTGAGCTGGGCATGGGCACGCTGGCTCCACAGGGAGGTGGGGATGGGGAGCATCCCTTTCATCTCCTGTATTACAGCATTTCACAGGGAGAACAGGAGCCTCTGACAGGAAGGGAGTAGCCACTTAGCATTGTAAGCCTCTGTGATAGCTGAGGGTATAAAATTGTGCTCATCTGGAGCATTTTTCATTCCTTAACACCTATTCTGACCTATAGCCAGAGCTGTTAGACTTGTGTTGATGCTGTCATTCAGTAAGTGAAATGGCCTGCTGGGGTCTGTGAGCTCTGGCAAGAAGGAACGTGCTAACATGTAGGCTCCTGTTTACTCTTTTCCAAACTCCTCTGAATCAGAATTAAGTAATGAATGACCTCAATTATTTTTGTCCTTTTCCATCTGACAAACTTTTGGAGATGAGACCAGGAAGCCGAGTGGGTGAGCACTGGTTTGCAGAAAGGTGAGAAGGTCTCAGCGATTTAATTGACATCTTCTAGAGGAATTTCATGTGATGTAAGGTTTCCCTTCACCACTGGCTGAATCGGAGACCGTTGCATTTCTCGTGCAGTTCCCTTCCAAGGCCGAAGACACCAAGGATGGACCTTGAGTACAGTTTAATGAGAATCTTTCTCTAGCAGATGTTGCGTGATTCAGATGTTTTAGTCATGAAATCAACAAGGCTTCAAAAGTCATTTCTGGTTATTACCTTGTTGGCAATAACGTGTAATTATCTTTTTAGCAGCATAGTTACACTTAGCATAGCACAACTTCCCAGCTTTCTTGAGAGCTCCACTAGAGGTTTCTGATTTGAGAAACCCGATTTCCTACTTCAGACTTCTTTGATTCCTACGTATATTTTGTTTTGGAAAACATGGGAACGTGTTTTGGATTTCATGATAAGTCTCTGTACACCTCTGCCAGTCTGTGGTTAAGCCATGCTCGGCAAGATGCCGAAATCTCTCCATGCGTGCCCATCCAGTGCCCGTCTGTTGAGTCTTGGCTGAAGGACCTTACAGACCAGGGATTTTCACACAGCTCAGCTGTGTTGCTGTCAGGTGAGCCAGGCAGGAGAGAGCAAGAGGCAAAGCAGAGAACTGGCCTTTCAGAAATGAACTGGACTGTGTCTAGGAAAAGATATTTTATAGGGGTGGCATATGTTTATAAAAGTGGGCTGACTTTAGGGAAGGAGGTGTGTTGTCTTCTTAGAATGAATACGGGGGTTACGTGCATTTTCTGTGTTTTTCTTAGTGGATTTCCATTGCTTAGAAAACAAAATGGTGTTGACAATAGGATGTCTTAGCACTTTCAAAGTAAAATCTAAACATTTTTGTAGTGTAAAAGTAGTGTAAAACATAGGTTAAAATAGCTATCTGTTTAATTTTGGTAATTCATTTATCTCCATCTATAAAAATAAGTTCTTGGCTTTAAAACATTCTACAGAACCCATTGTTTAACATACAACCTTCATAACATCTTTTTAATCGAGAGTGTTTATATAGCCAACCTGCTATCCAAGGCACAACTTTTATTTTTAATTCCATTACGGACTTCTCTGTGCAAACTACAGTTTGTTTTTACTGCAAAACAGGGATGTTAAGAGCCGTTAAGCTAGCAGAGACATGCATTGACACAAGCTACAGAGCTTCCTCTTATTGTATTGAAATACCCTTTAATTTCCTATGTGACCTAGCAGTTCTCTAGAAAGTGGGGATAATGGCACCCTTCTCCTTCCCAGCAATATTGTGATGATATATTTCTGGAAGATTGTGAGGCACATAAGTACTTCAGATAGTAACAAGAGGTTAATCTATTGTGTTCAGCATGGAGCTTGCCTACTCCTTGTTGATGTCCAGAGAATATTTCATTATCAGGTTGTCCCAAGTTGATAACGGCAAGGCGGTGGGTGAGAGAAGGGGGACGAGGTGGATGTGGAGACTGCGTTTTGGGGGTGTAATAAAGAAGGACCCTAACGCTGTAACCCATGAGCTAGACTGTACCCAAGCCCTGTCAGCCTGTCCTGCCTCCTCCCCAAGGAGCTCCTCAAGGAGCAAGGCAGGAGGAGGCCCCGTGGTCAGGGGGAGGCACTCGCAGCAGCCCTGAGATGGAGGATGTCAAAGCTCCGTGTAAGTCAAGTAGAAGTCAGAAAAGTGTGCCTTCAACATCTAATGTCAGTGTGCTAAAAGTAATCAGTTAAGTATGTTAGAGGTGGAAGCAAAAATAAAAGAACCTGGGAGGTATCAACTGGAGTCTTGAGATCAAACTTAATGAGCGTTGGTTGGCTTGTCACAAAAAGTGGGAACACGTTGATGAAACTGGCTGATAAAAAGTGGGAGACGTAGCAGGTACACAGGTAGATTAGAACTAATGTAGTAAATAGCTGAGTGACCCCTAGGACTGGAATGATAAAATGCAATGAACTTGAAGGAGAACGTACAGGGTTGAGTGCTTTGCACTAATAGCAAGAATGCCTGTTGACATTTGGGAGTCACCCTCTGAAAATGAAAGAGGAAGGACGTGGACAGCTTTATTATCCATTGCTGGAAGATTGTGAGGCACTAATGTGATTCAGCTGGGTCCTAGGTTATGTCACTCCAGGTATTTTTCATTGAGTTAGGAAAGAATTACTATTATTGAACAGCGTGCTGGAGAGGCATCTTTGGGAATAGTATTTATACTTCTGAACATTCACCTTTAAGAAAGATAAATTCAACAAAATAGCTGCTGATGAAAGGCTTCTGGGCTGGTTGGAGGCTAACCTTATCTAAGGAATCATTTGAACAGGGTTTATTTAATCAAGTAAGAGGTGGACTCGTGGGGGAAATGAAGTACTCTGTGTGAGAAGGGGGATGGGATCAGAGGCCAACCATTGCTCCTGAGACAGACCTGGTGCTTTGACTCGTGAGCTGTCATTGCTTCCTCGTTAGTCTCAAGGACTTGGACCTGGCCTGTTAGTGAAATAGTTGGACCACAGCAATGCTAAGTGAAGGGAATATAACTGTACCAGGAACAGGAAAAAGAAAATAGTCTGCTTTTCACAGAGAGCAAAGTTGTCACCAAAACAAGCAGATGTGAAGCCCCCAGATGTATATTCAGGCATAGAATTGGGAGTACAGACATAAGTCATGTACTGCTCTATTACATTTTACAAAAACTGACCTATGGAACTCACTTATGGAAAACTTAATTGAGATCAGTAGAATTAAAAGAAGGGTTTGACTTTTGCTGTGATGAGGAGAGCATATTCAGTGCGAATATTGTTAACCTGTGGAGTTTGAGAAGAGATCCAAGTCGTTGTTTTCCAGTGGAGGAGTTAACTGTAACTGGGCTTTGGATGTTAAATAGGACTTTGTTCCAAATTATTCCAAAGCTGTTGGGTTTTGGAGTTTCCTCTGTGGTGAGACAGGATAGTGGACACAGTGAAACAGAGGTCCACTTTTAGGTGGCAATTCCTATGTTACTATGCAAATCGTTATTTTGTTTTTGTGGACATAAATATTGGTTTGGGGCTTTTGTGGGTTACTAATGATTTCTGTTATAGTGTTCATGTGTTTCTTTTCAATTGAATACGTCATCTGCAGTGTAACTTGGCAGTATTTCACGCTTGGCACTTGAATGTGACCCTGCAATTTTATTAGAATATTTGAATAAATGCCTTGGTTTTTGGCTGAGTTTTTCACCAACTGTTGCTGCAATCAATGAAGTGTTGAGCTTTTCTGATAATAAAGCAATTGTTCATGTGCCTAACTACAGATTTAACAGCCTAACTCTGTATATTGAAACCTGGAGATGTCATTTGCATCTTAAGAGACTCATTTTATCAGTTATTAAAAAACAACTAATTCTCTCCATAGGAGAGTATAAAAAGTATGACAAAAGAAAGCAGTAAGGAAGAGAGCGCCAGCGTTTGTGGTTGTATATGTGATGCCGTTGTGCAGAATCATTAAACGCAGCTGAGAGCCACTCTTAAGAGTGGGTTTTCATGACTACAACATTCCCGCTGTGGTTTGAGGAGTTAGTTTTTGCCAGGGCATCTCACACAAAGATGTTAGGAATACCTACTCCCTCCTAGCAAGTTTTTTTTTAAAAAAAAAAAACAAAAACAAAAAAAACAACAAAAAAAAAAAAACCAAAAAGGAAAGGAAGACAAAAAAAAAAAGAGGAGGAGACCCTGGAGCTACCTCCAGGCAATCAAACCCCTGTCCATGCGGCAGCCTTCCTAGCAGCTTTCCTGTGGAAGCAGCCTGGCGGCTGAGGAATGCAGGGTCAGACAAGAGCCCAGTCACAGCGTATTCCCCGGCGGCTGCCCGGCATCGTGGCAGGCTGGCCCGCGTAATCGTTTCAGGCGGCCCATGGAAAACCACCCTCTGGTTAAGTCTGCATCATGCTGTTCCACCAATGGAAAAAATTGAACGGGAGGAGGGTGTGTAGCCTGCAGACAAAAATACATCCAGCCTCGCGCAGGGTCTGTTTTTAGTTCCTAACGGCTGAGCGTATTGAAGTGTTAGGCACAGTTTCCTGGCGTGCCCGGGGCAGGGAGAGTCCCTGTGTCTGTGTGTCCGTGTCCCTGCAGCAGAGCTGTGGCAGCTGTGGGGCCGGGAGGCTGAAGCCGGCTCCTTGGGGAAGGTAAGCAGGAGTGGAGAGGGGGGCTTGAGCTGGGGAGGGAGCTGCCGGGGAACCGTGGTCCTCCGCTTGCCGGCTGCTGGCCAGACCTGGAGAGCCAAAGGAAAAGTAGGGAAAGACTTGGGAAGCCTTTGAAAGTGGAGGGCAGAGCGGGCTGCTGCAGTGCCAGGACTTGCAGCCCCTGCGCTGCCTCTGCTACCACCAGCTGTGCCCAAGATGAATGGTTTTCCTCCAGAAAACAGTTCTTGGTGGTCATCTGTCAAACTCAATTGCCTGAATTGCTAAATAAACCACCACTTGGATCGTTTTACAGCTCTGCTATGATGGGGCTGGATATTTTTTTTTTTAAGGCAAAGTATGAGAAAGTATGTTTGAGCGTGCTACAGTTTCTGCAACATTAAAGTGACTCTCCTAATACAGTATGATTAATAATCCCTCTGAATCTTGTCTTTTTTATTATGCTGTCTGTTCTCACTAGTACTTAAAGTAACTTGCAATAAATAGACAGTGTACCCAAGCAAGGGTTATATGTTTGTGAAGTTTTAGAGGAAAAAGTTTCAGTCAACACTACTACTACCACTGAACTGGGATGGTATGGAACACCAGAGCTTCCGCATCTGGCAGAGGTAGGTCCTGCACAGGGTTTGATCTTTCTACATAGATTTTTAATACTATGTAGATTTTTTTAATACATAACTGTACATAAATTGTAAGAAAGCTGTGTTCCCTGGCACAGGAAAAATAAAAGAGACAGAAATGCCCAAGAAATGGAGAAGTGCTTTCCCCCCCCCCCCCTTTTTTTTTTTTTTTTTAAAGAGGGAGATGATTAATTGCTTGTGCAATGCAACCAAAGTTTGCTACTTTGTTTATGCTTGTTGCTGATGTGGTCACAGAGTTAATTTTGTACACTGGTGACTTCATTCTGGAAATCATGCATTTCTTTCCCTTTAGGGTGGATAATTTGATAACATTATACAATGTATAGCAAATTACTAGTTAGAGGCAAGGGATGGAATTTTTTTTTTACCTGATCACCTTCAACAGGAAAGGGGTATCCACATGCCATGGAAGAGAGGACTCTCTGAATAGGGCACTCTGTAGCTGTGAAGCTACAAAGCAAGGGTTTTAGTGGGGAAACCTAATCCTCAGTGTACTTTTTTATTCTTTTAATATGTGAGTAGCATGCTGGTATTACAGGGGTACGGGAAGGGAAGCCCTAAGCTGTGTTACTGCTGTAGGGCTCTTGGCATGCAAAAATCAAGATCTGCTTTTAGTTTTCCATGGGACCGTGTCTCAAGTTTACTTCTGGTGTCTAATTCCCAGATCCTCTGTCCTCTTCAGGAAGTCCCAGGGCCGAAGGTGGGAAAGCATTTACTTTGGAATCGACACCGTCAGGTGTTTATGAATGTGTAAACTGAGAAGTAGAAAAGACTATGCCAAATGCAGCATGGTTTCCCCCTCCCGCCTGTGGAGCGGGCTGTGTAATAGGTGGTAGGCAGGGAGTCCCGCAGCCGTCCCAGCCCCTGCCCCTCAGCCTGAAGCACGCTGTCCTGCCAATTGCTACTGGAAGTTTTTCTCTGGTGCCAAGGGTTAAGAGTTGGTCCATAGACTTGGAAGATGTTACACCAGAAAGGGTCTTTGGGGGCAGAATGGGTTAATGTCCCTGCCTGGGATTGCTTGTCCTTACTGCCGTTTGCGTCTCCTTTTGGTGGAGTCTACAGGGCTGCTCAGGGTATGGTGTGGTAAACTGTGTCCTGGTCCAAAAATAACCTTTCTCCTACCCTCTCCAAAGCTGACGTTTTGACACTACAGTTTTGGGTGGTTACGTGTGAGAGAATATCCCCATAGCTGCGGGCTGACTGTGGTTGTATGTGATAACATGAGATGGCTGCTACTGAAGCAGACAAGAGAGGAGAAGGGCGGATGTTCCTGGTGGGGATTTGGGAATCCCAGTTTGACCAGAAAGCCCCAGTCTCACCTCCTGTTGTTATCACGAGTGAGGAGGGCTGAGGCAGAGACCTCTTTAGGAGTTTGTCTAAGCTCAGGCAGGAAGTCTGCAGACCTGAGCTCGGTCTTTGAAGTGTTGTTACTCCACCACCCAGGGCAGGCAGCGAGACTGGAGCTGAGGCTCCCCTGCTTGGAGCATCTTGGCTCCTTTCAGGTGCACCGGCCTCCCCACCCAAGGTCCCAGGCCTTGAGATCCCTTGAAAGCACCACGTTAATCTGCATCTGGACCTGCCAGTATGCTTACAACCAGAGTAGGTGGAGAAGACAAGACCTTTCAGATCACTGAGTTCATTTCCCCTTCAAGGGCAGGAAATAGACCCTTTGACATATCAACTCTTTAACTACTGCAGCTACTGCATTAAGCCAAGACGTTAGCTGACATTCCTGGTGTTTGTTTTTTTTTTTTTTAACAAGCTTAAAGGCTTTTATTTAAATGGATGTGCACTTTAGCCATTGTGTATAAATTCAATAACATTTACAAATGGTGAAATTTGTTTTTCCTGCCAAAGAAAAATAAGTCCCTAGAGAGTTAGATTGTATCGGCACTGGCGTAATATGATACTGATCTTCAGGCTTGACTCAACCTTCCATACTGCGCTAACTTGAAAGCTATAAAGAGTAATTTAATTAAGCTGCCAATGTCTTGGACCCAGAAGAATGGGTTGAGTAAAAGAAGGAATCATGTGCCAGGTGTGGGATGTGTGATTCTGATGCGATATATCTGTGATGCAGTGTAGGTCTGTTGGGCTTAATGTTGTTTTAAGAGAAGGAATCAGAAAAGGAGATTGTCCCTTTCTTGCTTAAACTGTGAAATTAGAAGTCTATATGCAATGTGGGTATGATTCACAGCATGAAAAGGAGTGTCTGGGGTCATAATGACTACTTGTGTTTAAAGAGAAAAGCAATTGGTTTTAATTTGATCTGTGAGCTACCAAACAGTTCCTAATACAGGAGGCTATAACTCTGAAGAGACTAATGAGTGAATGAGGAATTCTGGCTTCAAATTGGATTTTTAAGACAAAACAGTCCTAATTTTTTTTTTAAAGAAAGGCATGCTTGTGGTGTTTTGCTTATTCATTCTTTGAATACAGTGGTATATAATGCAAAGTATCCTGCCAAGAATACCATGGTATAATTATTATGGTATATTTTTGTAATAGGAATGTGATTGAGATTGCAGGAATAAGAAATCTGCTTCTGATTTGTGGAAGCATGTGACCAAAGTGCGTAGTTCTAAAAAATACAGTAAATTGTTTCCAGTAAGAAACTCCACATTTAACCCAGCTGCAGTGTTGTGCTAACCTGCCTCCCTCATTAATTTCACGTACCCGTCCATACACAGCCGTGCAGGAAGGGGAGGGCAGGTTCACATTCTAGCACTCAGTATTACTCTCATATTAAAAACCAAAGTAGATTAAAAGTTAATTAGAACTTCAAACCTGTAATTCTCTATCCCTGTAAGAATTCACAAAGCACATTGATTCTTTGCAAAACTTATGAACACGTTAGTATCTGAAAGATAGTTATATACAATTTCTATGACTTTGTAAGCCGTTTAAAATGGACTGTGTTTTAACCATTAGGTGAAAGAGAATGTAAAAGTAGATTGAAAGAAAAAATAGGCATTGCTTGGACAATTAAAAAAAAAACCAACCCACAAAAAACAAAAAAAGCTTTTCCTGATGTAAAAAACCACTAAAGTAGTTGCTGTACATCAAAGGCTGCAACATTTCTAACTAGATCTGCCATTAAAAGAAAACAAGTCGGTCATTTCATATAAATGAGAGGGCTTTCTGTTTCCTTTTTTATTGCTCTGAAATACTTTCAGATCCTCCATTATCCCAGCTCCACTAATCCTGATGACAGTCTCCTGTGGTGCACTGATGAACCATGCACTCGGAGCAGCCGGCTGTGTAAAGGCCCTGGCGCTGCCTTTTCTCCTCTCCGTGCCTCCCCACTCCACCATGCGCAGTCTGGAGGTGGCCATCGCAGTCCCGCTCTGCAGCTGGGAGTCCTTACCTGCCCTTGTGGAAGTACGGTTTTCAAACACAGCAGAAAGCATACAAGACTCTCTCCTCTTGCTTCATTACTAGAGAGTAGTTGATGGGATATACTCTGCCCTTTGCATATAAAGGCCCTTTATATAAGTATTTATATTACCGCAAAGTGAGTTGAAGCTCTGCCTTTCTTTGGCACACGTTTATACCTGTGTGGATGGCTGTGAGGGACTGTGCCCGGTGGCAGGTACTCGAGAATTGGTCCTATGCCCTCTTGAAAGGTACCGCACTGGTGCAGGTAACAATCCTCCTGTTGGTGAAGAACGTCTGAAGAGGTTGTGGCACATGGTTGCTGCTTAAGCTACAAGTAGGAATAAAATACTTGGTTAGCTTCTTTCTTTCTTGAACAATTTGCTGTCCTTTCCTTAAGGAAAGGCCTTCTTAAAAAGTTTAAACTGTGTCCTGGTGTGTCGTCGTAAAGAATTGAAAATATATAGGCTCTTCGTTTTTAGGGGTGAGGCAGCTAGCTCTAGCTCTTACCTATTTTCTAGCTCTTAATCTAGATCTTCTTTTAAAAGCCTTTTTCTTGTTAAAGACAGGAGGTTTTAAATTTAAGCTCTTCTGCTGTGCATAAAGAGTTACTGTTCCTGGTAACGCTGAAGACTCTCATGAGTTCCCACATTTCTGAATGAGTCCTCACTCAGTGGTGCTAATTTGATGGGATGATGTTACCCTCATCTGGACCAATCCATGGTGTTCTTTTTTTGTCGTCGTTTTTGCCATTTTTGCACTGATGCCATGTTTAGGGGCCTGAGAATCTTCCCCACACCTCGTCAGTAGATTTTCGGAGAAGCTTCAGCAGGGATTAAATGGTTTGTAGATCACTTATTACAAATCTACCAGTGAAGGTGTGTTGTCACCAGCCATCTAAGGAATAAAGGCATCAAAACACATCAGAGAGATAGCTTCGGTGCATGTGTTCATGTCTCATGCGGGTAACTTCTTGATCCGGGCTAAAGCTTAACATTGCTAGGGCTGACATTAGTTGAGTTCTTAAAACATCCTGGGTGGTGAGATTGTCAGTCCCAGCCAGGGAAATCTGCTGAACCTCCTTAGGAAGATGCTAGCACAATCTCTTGCCGCCTTGTAACTGGTATATGGGCACTGTCCGATGCTGACTGTGGTTGTGGAGCATTCAGCTCTGTGCTCGCCTCCCATCAGTCTGGAGCTTGCCATTTTCTGACCTGCAGTTTTAGAGAGTCTCAGCCTGGTTAGTGTGACTGTAATGGAAGCAGATGGCTGGCAGTAGTGAAATCATGTTTGGTGTGTGTTCCTGCTGCAGCAGATGAGACCAGCGCAGCAGCCTGTCTCCCTTGACTCGAATCTCCCACTAATTCACGATATAATAATTCCTTGTTGTATCTCGTAAGCAAACCTAGTACTGGGATATTCTTGTTACGGTTCAGTTTTGCTTGCAATATGGTTAGCGAGTCAAGCTTTGTAAATCTTTATTCTGAGAGATTAAGGCTCGGGAGGAAAGCACCCGTGCAATTGCAGAGCACTACTTGTACGAGCGCTCACCTTAATCTTAAGAAAGGCATTTTCCCCTCTAGCGTTTATAAAGCAGCCTAGCTGCAGTGGTATTAATGAGGCAATATAGGTGGCAGGCGCTTCACTGGACGGCTCCTCAGCTTGTGTGTTAGTGTTTGGAGCCAAAAAAGTCTAGGGGAACTTTATGTGGAGAAGCCCCAAGGTGGGGAAATATGTTTTTAGCTCTGGGGTTATGATTTGCGTTAATTATTGGGTGTGGTGGGGATGGCGGGGTTCCCGGATTAGTATGTTTGCATAGCTGTGTTTTTTGAATGTGTCAAGGGGAACCGGGGTGAAGATTAAAAACTTCTTTTTTTAGGGAATGTGGGTATAATTGAAAGCAAATAAACTCTTAATAGTCATCTTCAGGTGCAGTGAGCTGCTTTCTAAATACACCGATTATAATTGCAGAAAATATTTGTAGAAACTGGTTTTGCTCACAAGAAGTATTCATCCCTCTGCATAGGAAGAGAGAAAAGCACGTTGTCTTCTGCGGTGGTACGTTGCTGTGAGAAATATAGGGGAAGCTGGACTCTGTCCCCTGCACTGTAATTTCCAGTGCTTCCATAGTTCAAATAGTGTAAAATGTGTGAGTGTTTGGAGCTAGCGCAGCCAGAGCTTGTCCACAACCGCCCCCCTGCCCCGGTGTCACGCTGCCTTTGGGCACAAGCCAACTCACTCCGCTCCTCCCCGCCCCCCCATTGTAATTAGCAGAAAGAAAATCGCTCCACACAAGTGTGAGGCAAGAGAAAGGCATCGCAGCTGATTTTCAGGGTGGCGATCTTTGTGCAGCCTCAGAGATGCCCCGATTGGTTATCTCAGTGTGTTCGAATGTTTAGCCTACCGTAGCTTTCTGGACGGCTGGGATGCTGAGAAAAGTCCCTTGGGGCTATTTCTATGGGATTTATTGACTGTTTTGTTGTACTGCTGACTGATTCCTGCACAGACTGAGAATGTTTTGTAGACATCGTACCCTGAGATAAATTTATTCATTCACCCGTTATGTGACCTGTGTATTGGATCAGACACATACAATGGACCCGGTAGCTGCAGCTCAAGCCTTGACAAATTGAATGTCTATCTTCTGAGGTTCATGACAGCAGCTTGCTCGCTACCCACTCTGTTAAAAGGATTACCTAACCATTGCACAATCACTATGGAGACCAGATGGTCTTTTTGCCTGTTTCTTTAGACAAATTGGGTTCAGTGTTCCCTTATGAATAGATATAAGGCCTTCAAAGCCCCCTTGTTGAATGTAGTTTCTGCTCCCAGATGAAGAATTCTGAATGTAAACTCGTTGCTTGTTTGCGGTCTACACCTCCTGGATCGAGGAAGGCAGTTTTGCTGGGGGTTCACCATTTGTTCAGCAGCTTGGAGCTTAGGAAGTTTGTGTGTTGTCTTCTGTTTACCTTGAATCGAAAGTCTTTTGTTCAATCTATGTTGCATATGACGTTTTTAAAACTGTTTACACAAATGGGTGCACTTAGCAGTACAGGCAAATCAAACCTGCAAGGCAAGGGTGTCCTAAATAGCAACCTTCCAGATTGTTAGAGAGAATAAGCAAGTTAAACAGATTTTTTTTCTTTTTTTTTGAGGGTAAGATGAAATTTCTGTGGCTTATCTGTTTTATCAAGTATCTTTTTGATAACAGCCAAGAATTTGTGTTTATAGGTCTGTAGCATCTCTAGCATGATCCGAAAGGATATATTTCTTCTAAGTCATTTATTTGCTAACCTTTTTCTAGGCTTGCTGTTGAGACTGTTTTTAGTTCTTTGAGACCGTTTTTACCTTTGGTTTTGGTAAGGTTAGCAAAATTCCTTTAAATATCTTCAAGGTTCTTATACAGTAAAATGAGTCAAAAAGAGTAAACTCTGCATGTTCGAATCAGGTAGTTATTCAATTGAAAATTATGAACAGTAGCTACTGAATTTATGCAGAAAATAATATTTTTGGGGGTAGTGTTTTAAGAATGGTTTCTAGTTAAAACATTTGTTCTAAAACTGAGCCTAAGATCTTGCACAGCTTCTTCTACTGAGTGTTTCAATCCCTAAACTGCTCGTGTATTTTGTGAGATTCAGCTTCTGTCCTTTTGTTTTGAGTTGCAGCCTTTGTGTGCCAAGTGAAGAGCCAATATGTTCAGATGATCAGGAGGAACTTGGGTCTTGTTACCTTTGGGTGCGTGCAGTGCTTGGTGCTGCCTTTTTCTTGTTTTACTGGCAGATCAACTTAAAATCAGAACGAACCTAAAGAGGGAGGTTGCTGGGTGGTTGGTGGAGTGAATTGCACTGTGGCCTTTCACTGCAAGGGTCATAGTTGGAATCCAGGCATGGGGAAGGATAAACAGATGCTGCGGGACATTGCTCTGATCAGTTCAGTCCAAATTGTAATGGATCACTGCACAGTCCTGCCATCTGTAATTGGTCTTCCAAAAAGCAAACTGGAGAGGGCTCAAAGTTTGCCCTAACTTGTCAATGAGAGGGGAGAAGGACAGAAGTAGAAAATAAACCACTTACCCAAACAGTGACAGTATTAATTCAATGTCAGTTGTTAAAGTATGTTTATAAAATGTACGTCTACAGTCCAGGAATCCCCTTAACCAGACCTCTCTTCTCCATTTGTAACTTCTGTCTGATTTTTTTTTGGCATTCATTTTGCTTACAGCTGGAGTAAAGTGTAAGTTCTATTTGACTGAGAGCCCTTTTTTGTCTTTTTGGTGTTTTCTAGGAAGGCTGCGTGCAACTCCATCCTGTTTTTGGCAAGTGTAGCGGCTGGCCACAAAGACAATGCAGAGCATGCTGACTGCTAACCGTGTCCGTGTTTAGGAGTGACCCTACAGGTATGCTCTTCGTTTTATACTACGCTTTTCATCTAAAAGTGCTAAGGGCTAGAAGTAGAGATGTTAAAATATATACAAACTCTAGAAGAGAAGATTCTGTTTTCACAATGGCTTATTTTGACAAAATTTTAATGAGGCTGCAGCGTATACTCTGAAGAGTGATAGTCTGAGATCCGACATGCAAAGAAGCACAATGCCGATGGAAAAAGCGCTTTGATGTTTCTGTAAATTACAAACAGTGGAGACTTGCTCCAAGTAGCAAAAAGAACAGATCGATCTTTTTTACTTTGGGGTACACTTTAGGTAGGTCCAAAATCTTCAGTCTTCTCACTGGGGCAATTTGACTGCTCCAGTGTGTGCTATTCCCTGTGAATTCAGTAAAAAGCTGAAGAGCATTTTACTAAGTGAACTATCGAACTGTGCCATGCTGAATGAACATAATGCAGTTTTGTGCTGTAATGGAAGATGAGGCTATTTGCTAACCAAGTTTTTTTTTTTTTTTTTTTTTTTTTGGTGTGGGTTTTTTTTCCCCCCCTTTCTCCTGGGTTGACTCCATTTAAACACAAAGTTGGGGTTTGCTGAACAGTTTATTGAGGCAACCCTTGGTTGCACAGAAACCAGTCAAGCTGAAACTGCAGTGGGCTTGTCTCCTGGCAGAAGGGATTTCTCTGAAAGTACAGTTCACTTTACATCTAACTTATGATTATCTTGCTGTCTCCCTTTCATTATGCCATTGTTCTTGGGAGCCAGAGATTTTGTAAGTTATAAGAAAAGGATGCTGCCAAGGGTGTGGGTGGAGAAAGGTGTTGACATGATTTCAATGGAGCTAGATTCCAGCTTTTTAAGAGAGGGGTAATGAACCATACAGAGAATAGGCTTTCCTAGGCTGCTCCTAAAATAAGTTCAGTTATGAATTTAATGTTGTAGATGGCTATTTAATGGCCTTTTTTGAAACAATTGTTTCGTATCATTTTTTTAAAAAGGCACTTTCCTGTGTAGAGGGTAAAAATGGTCGTTACTTTTCACTCTGTCTTCTAGCCATTGTTTCTAATGAAACTCTTCTTAATTTAGTGGAAAATGGGGAATTCAGAAAGCCAATACAGTCTTCAGGGATCAAAAAATCATGCTGCTGCTACAGCTGGTGCCAAGCAGAAGCCTTGCTCTCTGAAAATTCGCAGCATTCATGCTAAAGATGAGAAGTCTTGCTCTGTGCATGGATGGGGGCATACCAGTAGCGGCTCAAACTACAAATCGAGGTCCCTCGCCAGAAGCTGCCTTTCGCACTTCAAGAGTAGTCAGCCTTATTCGTCTAGACTTGGTGACACTGTGGTGAAGGTCTCTAAAAGCAATGCCCATGCCAAACACAGGACAAACGCCTCAGGGGACTACTGCCAAGGAAATAACACGGTGTTTTTGCCTGAGAACGGTTTCCACTATATTGGCCTTCAAGCTGGAAGTAATCATGCTGCCTCTCGAGAATGCAATGGACACATTTTAAATTGCTATGGAAAGAATGAGAGTCTTGCATCAACCTCCCCATCAGAGGACAGGAGGAGTCCAAAAGTTCTCATTAAAACACTGGGGAAGCTGGACGGTTGCTTGAGGGTTGAGTTCCACAACAGCAGCAACAGCAAGGTACCGACCGAGGAGTCCAGTGGACAGGTCCAGTTGCTGAGGTATTCACCTGCCTTGGAATCTAAGCCGAATAACCTACTCGACGTCAGAAGGAACTCCAGCGCAGACTGTTCTTCAAGCCATCGTCTGTCACCTACTGATTCAAGGCTTCAATCTAGTAAAGGAAGCTCCCTCAGCTCCGAGTCGTCGTGGTATGACTCTCTCTGGGGAAATGCTGGGGATATCAATGAGTTGGATGGTCCGTATTTGACCAGGAGCACTCCAGATACAAGCATTCATGCCAGTTTCCCAGCAAGTGACAACAAGAAGTCCTTCAACCAAAGTTCATCTCTTTCCTCACTCCGAGATCTCTATAAGGATACAAATTTGGAAAGCACCCCTCCACCTAGGATCAGGCTGTCTGATGAGTATATTGACACTCATGGTAGCCTAAGCAACCGTGTCTCATTTGCCTCAGACATTGATGTTCCCTCCAGGGTAGAGCAGGCAAGTCCTGCACATTACTCCTCCTACACACTCCCATGCAGAAAGTCCAAGCCCCTTAGTGAGGATGCATCCAAGAAGGATACATTAAAAAACAGAATGCGACGCATCAGTGACTGGACGGGAAGTCTCTCAAGGAAGAAAAGGAAGCTGCAGGTACGTACAAACCCCATCCTAAGTGCCTGAAAGTTGGTTTGTAGATTCCTCTTATAAATGTAGTGATTGCGTCATGTTTGCCTTTCTCGCAGGATAATTACTTGCTAATCTCATTTGGTAATTTGTGGAATTCTGAGAAGTATTGCATCCCTGGAGCTGTCTGAAATGTCGACAGCAAAAAAAGATATATGTTTGTGTGCAAATTTTACCTTCCTATTTTGTCACCTTCTTAGCTAACTCCAATCTCTGCAGCCTAATCTCTCAGTGAATTAGCTTTTGAAATCATTGCATTACTTACAAATGACTTGGTGTTTTTAAGCCTTCTCTTTATTTCAACTATGAAAATATAACCTAGATATCATCTATATGCTATGAATCAGCATACATTATCTAAAGAGTGTGGAAGGAGCAGTAGAAGAAGGATGTTATAAATATCTTTGCAGGTATTCCCTATTTGTATTATTGGCTCCGTCACTCACTTTGGTTTCACTGTTGGGCCATCTTTAGCAAGGTGAGCAACTGTAGAGTATCGACCAGAGCCGCTGGTTCTGCCTCCACCTGCTATGAAGGCATTAAATGGAGCACCCTCCTCCCTCCTGCGTGTCGGCTTAGTTCACCAGATGGAAAAGCTTGAGTTGCCATCTGGCTCGCCGTGAGATGGTGGTGTGAAGAAGGAGATGGGAGGAGGGCAAGAGGGAGGGAAAGGATGTTTCTTTAGAAGAACTTAAGGCTAATCCTGTTAATAGGAATTTAGAATGCCTGTGGTCAGGAATGAAATTCTCATCTCTAGCTGTAGGCCCCAGAATTGGCTCTTTAAATGCCAGACTGTGCCTGGACTTCTGCGCGTGAGTTCGCAAGCTGAGATGGAGGGCGGAGACTGATTTTGGTTTTGGTTTGGAATTTTTTTTTTTCTTTAATCTTCTCGAGCGTTTCTCATACAGCAACAGTCACTGTGCTTCTCTAAATGAAGGATCTGCCCCCTTTCAGCAACACTGGGGTGCTGGCCACTTCAGAAGTGAGTGGGGAGTGAACGGAACCCCATAACACACGCTTTCTGTGGCATGTAGAGCAAACGCTGTCTCCCATGTTGGAAATTCAGACAAGTGTCGTGCTTAACAGGCATCTGTCATTGCAGTGTAAAACTCTGATGGACCCTTAGGCTCAGAAATGAAGTCAGCGTAAGGTTTGTCAGCGTAAATCCTAGGTAAGGGCTACGGAACTGGGAAAATGAAAATGAAAGCCGTTCATTTGGATCACTTCTTTTGTGAGTTGGTGCTCATGTATTTTATCAGATGCTGTCTTTTCACCTTCTTACTCAGCTGTGAAAGAGAAGGCAGAGAAAACGGAATCAGTGAAGAGCCTCAGTGCCTTGTGCCAGGATTCTTCACCGGTTTCAACATCTGTAGTGTTCTGGATTTAACAGCCAGGCTTTACATACGATCTCTGCATCCCAGACCTTTGCCATGTATTACTTAGTTATGACATTTTCAGAATGGTATTTGCGGTGCACGATTCATAGCTGTTTTGAATTCACTGTGCAGTGAACTGACTTCAGACACAGCAAGGAAATTTGGCTGGCGAGATTGCATCAAGCTTGAATCTGATTCTGGTAGGAGGAAATTGGCCCTAGCTCCAAAAATAGTGATTTCTTAGAAAAAGGCATAGGAAATAGTTAGTCATTGATTTTTATCAGACAAGTATCCAGCGACAGGAAGGATAAGAGAGGTAGCGAGTGCTTTATGATTTTTGCCTTCCTCATGAGACTTGGTCAGCTCCTTTCCGCCTTGCACACTTTGAGTAACCTGCTGTCTCTTCTGGGGGTTGCCATATTGTAGTTTGGTGACGATTATACTCTCACCGGGTCCTTTGGCTTAAAAATGCAGAAGTACCGTGTGCGGTTATGATCTGTCAGATAGTGAGTCCCTCTTTGTAGGACTGTTCATCACAGCAATTGTAGCCTCCGTGCTTTGTTCTGAAGAATGTGTCCCTTCCTCAGTACGTTACTAATAACTGCTTGTGAGTCACTTGGGCTGAAAGTAGGTGAAAGCTGGAGTATTTCCCTATAAGTAGGCCTAAGTGCCAGTGCTGGCTGGGTGGATAGGTCCCTCTGGCTGCCCCAGTGGAAACAAGTCAGCCAAGCCTCCTGCTTCACGGGGGCACAGGACCAGGAGGCACAGTCTTGGGCTATTGAGGCCAGTCCCTTGCCACTAGAAAGGCAGTGGAGTTTAATCCCCTTAGTGAACAAATTGTGCCTTAAAAGCCGGTGGGCTTTTCCCCAGCTTGAAGGCTGTTTCCAAGCCCTCTTAATCTGGTGCTTGCTAATTTGCAGAGTAAGTGTAGTCCCAGCCAGTTTGTTCTGATGCCAGTATTGTCCGCTATATTAGTTATCCTTCCCTATTATTTAATCTGTTATGATTTATTTAAAGGGAGAAATGGTATCTTTTCTCGGCCCGCATTTGTGGGGCTATGCAGACTCTCTTTGGTCTTCTGTCTTAAGATAGGAAGTCTGTTTTCATTCTGGCACCCTTCCTCTGCACCTGTTTTAAATCATCCATAAACAGATTTGGATATAGGATATTCCAGAGGAGCCCTTGGCTGTGCCCTGTCCAGTGACTTGGATGTTTCCTTATGTCTGACTTGATCTGATATATCCTGGAATTGAGTTTGCCTTTCTAATAATGGTCTCACATCAAGACTTGCAGTCGTTCTGTGCCATCACCCCGCTTTCGTTGCATGAGGATGTCCTAATGCGTTCCCTCGCTGCATCACTGATACTCTACTGCGTGGCATGTCCTCATTTAGTTTAATCCTTGCTGAAATGGCATTGGGGAGATGCTGTATCACACAATACACTATGTGTGAGCACCAAGGTATATGTGATGCATGCAAGACCCGTGGACAGAATTTAGGCAGACTTGTTGCACAGTCAGCCACTCCTAAAGGTGGTGGTGTAAGCTCAGTGTGCAACTGTGTAACATGGAGAAAATTAGCAAATGCTGTGTAAAATGAAAATCCAGCCACCAGAAACAGCTGCTGCAGGTTCTTCAATGAAGTAAGTAGCCTCTTTATGGGAATCATTTCTGAAATTTCCTGACTTTATAAGCCAGAGCCCTGAAGTATGGTGTAAAGAGAATTTAAAAGAAAAGTACATAGAGACAACCTCTTTATTTGGCTTGAAAACTGGTATTAGATTCTACTTTCAGCTTGGGTCCTAATGAATTTAGCAGGCTGGGTTGTTTCCTGCACTGTTCTTTACAGCTAATTATTACATGAGTCACTTTGTCTATTTGGTATCTTAGTTAGTCACTTTATCTTTTGCATTACCTATGACTATTCTAGGGTATATCTCAGACATTGAGAGATCTGCTTGAATGCAGCCGAGCAGAAACAGTGGTAGTTTTCTATCATCGCCAGATGCAACAGAGAGAAAACAAGCAGAAAGTCGCCCGGCAGGGAAGCCACCACCAGCAGCAATTTGGGTCAGACCTTTTCAGTGCTGACCAGATACTGCTACAGTGACAGCCTCCCTGAGGACCAGCAGAGACTGCGTGACTCTGCCAATTCTGTTCTTTAAAAAAAATAAAATACAAGTGATGTTGCCATGGTGAAGTGTATATATTCATTTTGGATCCTGTGTCCACTTACTCTACTCTGGTACTTCCTCATTTCTACCCTTTCTGTGTGCATGGAGAAAACACAGGATGTGGTTAGTGGCCATTCATGGACATGTTGTATACCACCCTTTTCATTAATGCTTCTTGTTCCAGTAGTGGCCCTTCACAACAGACACCTTCTTATGTATGTGTCTCGTGTTGTTTTTCTTACTAGTGCTTTGGGACTGAAAGAAATACATATTCTTAATAAACTGTATGTTAATGTTTTCTAGAAGACACTGGCAGTTCCTGCAGAATAGTCAAACAATTAAAATACAGAATTTTGGCACGCATGTACAGTGACAGTAATTAAAAAGAGGGTGGAGAAAGCTTCCAGTTTCCCACCAAACTGCAGATGGCCGGCGCAGTTGTACGATCCTTGTTGTAGGGTCGCTTTGTGGGCATAAACACATCACATGTGATTATTTCCCTGCCTCCCCCACGCCCCAATTTCCCTCCCTTTACCATATAAAAAACAAAACTGTTGATGTTTAGGGAGTTACTCTCGGAGAACGCTGATTAACACTCTGCAATAAGATTTGAGTAAGGTGCTCCATTACCAGGAGAATTGGATCCTTCTCTCCAGACACAGTGATCTGAAAAGCCAGACTCGAACTTCAGCGTACCTTAGGAGAATGTGGGTTTCAGTTCAAGTTAGCTTTTGCGAGGCCATGACTGGCAGTGTCCTGCTGCTTGAGAAGTGGCTTGTCTGGCAATGCTTGGGAGGGCGTGTGATCCCACTGTTGCTCTTGGCTGCGTGCTGGAGGTCCTGATGCTATCAAAACATGGCACAGCTTTTCCACTGCGGTGTTGAAGAGCATCAAGGAGGAAGCAAAGGAACAAAAAAGTAGTTGCTTTCAAAGCTGCTGTTGAGAGCAGCTCACAGGAGACCAAGGTTTATTTACTTTATTCGTGTACAGAAGTCTGTGAGCAAATAAGTGCTTTTAGAGAAACAGTCTAAACTTGGAAGTATAATAGCTTTATTATTACTGAGGGTAATAGCTTCACTTTGGGAATTGTTTATAGCCATCTCTTCTTTTCTCTTCCCTCACACTTTTACTGCCAAAGGCAGCAGGTTTTTTGTGTTGTATGTTCTTAAATCTTGGTTGCTTTTAAATGGCATCAGCACGCTTGAGTTGGGAAGACAATAAATGGCTTCTTACGACGGGTGGTGTGGTTCTCGCCAGTGAAGTTAGTCCAAGGGGCTCTGTTGGGTAGTACGAAAAGCCCTGTCCATCACTGGAGCCTGGGAGTTTTGGGAGCAGTCAGCACATTACTGGGAAAGGCTTAAGAAAGAAGAGGCCCAATCTGCCAACAAGATCCCACGTCGACAAGCAGTGGCAAGAAATGGGCCTACCTTAGCATCCACATCACAAGACAAAGTTGAAGTCATACGATCCGGCCTGAATATTTCAAATACAGTTGGTCAGCCCTCTCAATACAAGGGATGAAGTTGCACAATGCAATTAGGAGAAAGGCCCGTCAGTGCTTGATGAGATAGTCTCAGGCTCCCGGGGGGTTTCCAGCAAGTCAGAAAATACACACCTCTGCAGTCTGGAGACTGGATTCGTGCCAGTCAGCAAGCGCATTTTTCTTCTTTTAAATCACATCATCTGTTAGGTTAGTTTTTTGTCAATTGGTCAATACTAACAAACTTAAAATATTCTCAACTTTTGACCTTTTTTGTGTTGGTTAAGCACAGTTTGTATGACAAATAGAAAGTGGAGGTAAAATCAGCTTAGCTGTGCTGACACTAAATGTAGCTGCCTCGCACAAACGGAGTGTCACCAAAGTATTGAAAACGCTGTAATAATAAAGAAACTGGTTGTGACACTATTCCCGCTTGTACTCAAACAGGCGTGTAAGCAGCGGTGCCTGGGTTTCAGCCAGAGGATGTGGTTGTCTGCTGGAGTCCATCAGGTTTCAGCCAGTAGAAGCCCCAGTAGTTACTAGTGAATTTGGAGATTACTCACAGGTGTCTGAGTTACCAAAGCTCACAGACTTAGTGGGTAGGGTTTAATGGGGTTCTGCTGAGAAAACCATGAGTGGTGGCACCAACGGTGTCAGTGGCTGCTGAGGCAAAGCCTGTGATGTAATGGTGGAAAGAGGTGGCCCTTGATGAAGGAACTGGCCGTGGTTAAACATGAAACAAATTTAAATGCCAAATGAGGTGTGTCTTTTCATCGTAGCTCTGGTGACTGATCGCTGGCGATTTCCTTTTTTGCGCAGGAGCCAAAGTGTAAAGATGGGAGTGAATACTTTGACAGCAGAATGGACAACTTCACCACAGACACGCTGGCACCATCGCAGCTCTCCACCTTGCTGTGGTCACCTGGCTCCAGCCACGTCCTGTCCCAGAGAAGTGAATCCACCAACGCTGTCAGCAGCGATGCACTGAGGCAGAACATTTACGAAAACTTCATGCGGGAGCTGGAGATGAGCAGGACGAACCTGGAGAACACTGAGACCTCGTCGGAAACGGAGGACTCCAGCGGCGAGTCCCTCAGCTCCTTGGAGCAGCTGGATTTGTTGTATGAGAAAGAGCAAGGAGTGGTGCGCAAGGCAGGGTGGCTGTTCTTCAAACCCCTGGTGACCCTGCAGAAGGAGAAGAAGCTGGAGCTGGTCACACGGCGAAAGTGGAAGCAGTACTGGGTCACGCTCAAAGGTAAACCACCATGTTGCTCCTTCAGCTTGGTGGCAGCGGTTGTTTCCATTTGTGTCTCAGCAACTTTTCGTGCATGCTGGTTTCTGTTAGCAGGTTCAGGGGATCAGAAATTCATGCCTAACTTTACACAATCTACCCATACGCTTAAAGTGGAGCATGTCCCCAAGCAGCCCACTAAATCGAGGTGGTGCTCATGTGTTTGGTATTGCGTATGCAGCCTTGCGTTTCGTACCATAGTGGGAATTGTTTTGTCTGACTTCCCAGTTTCTGCACTGACACAGAATTGGGGGTTTAGAAGATGCTTTTGGATGTTTGGAGGTCAAAGACCAGATTGAACCAAAACTGAGAAAAATACAGAAGTTACACCTCTATATCAGGGAATTCAAAATTTAAGGATCAGGAGACATCCCCAGTGCCTGATTCCCTGTCACAGGCAAGCAGTTCTTGGGCTCTGCTATGAGGTTTATTTAAAGTTGGGGTAAGTTAATGTAAAAATGTTCAGTTCGTTTCCAGTGCTTCAGGTGGCAACATAACAAAGAGGTGAACTCCCTGTGCTAGAGCGTTTACACAAAAAAGTGTGCGATTCAGGGCAGAGGAGGCCGAAGCAGCAGCAGGGGAAGCCCTGCAGTGCCCAAGGCTTAGCTGCCATGGACCATTCCCAGGGCTTGCCAGTCTCCCTCCTTTACCCTGGATGGTCTTTCACCTTGCCTGCTCCCCGCAATACCAATGCTCTCTGGCTTTCAGCATGCCCACCTTCCCGTCTCCCCTGGCTGCTCCTGCTGTGGAACAGCCCCGTGGGAAGGCAATCCAGGGCTGCTGCTAACGGGCTGTGGTGTGATTGCTGTGCTCAGCGCTGTGCTCGTGGTGCACGTTGATGGCTCAGAGTAATCAAGCAGGTAGGTGTGCCGCAAGAAGTGTACAGGTGTCAGGAAGTGTGAGAAGGAAAATAACATCTATTGTGGGGAGGAAGAGGAATTTAATGGGTGAGTTCATAGGCTTTTTTTTTTTTTTTTTTTTTTTGAATTGCATCCAAAGGATTTGCCTTTCAGTAAATATAATGCTAAGTTAATGAGTAAGGAAATGATCAAACTTAATAATTTCCTAGCATATCTGGGACTGGAGGAGAGAAAATAACAACTTTCCCACAGGTTGCCATTTTCAAAATTCTGCATGGGTGTAGACCTGAAGAAAAATGAACAGCAAACAAGCAAGTGCTGGGAATGTTGTCCTTGACAGTGCTGATTTAAAAGAAGCAAACTTGCAAGAATGTAGCAATTCTGCCTAATAATTCAGAGACCTGTTATCAAGGGATCAAAATGTAGGCAGTCTTCACAGTTTAAATCACTTACCCTGATCATCAGATAGCATGATTCATGCTTACAAGCAGTGTATACAAAGGGAAAAACAATGTCTGAATGCCACCCTCTTATTGTATGTGTTTGCATTATGGAGTATGAATTTGAGTTTGATCTGCCTCTTCTAAAATTCAAGTAGTTTCTAAACAATCCTATCAAAACTCTGAACTGAAGTACATTATATCCAGTAGTTCATGCATTTCTCGGATAATGAAGCTCTAGGAAGGGATTTAGGTGCTTCGTGTTCGGTTCTTTGTTATAAAATTGGCTTATTGGTGACCTTGAACAAGTCACGTCCCTTCTTGCTACCTGAATTTCCCCAGCTATAAAAAAGAAATAACAAAATTCTTTGTAAAAAGCTTGATTAACTTCTGACATTATAAAAAGTATTAAATACAACGTTTTTTACTTCAGATGGGTGATATGGCTGCATTCATGGTGCTGAATCTCTTCCACTTTGTTAGCTGTTTTAAATATACATTCCTCATTTCCTTGATCTCGTACCTTTATTGTGCTGTGGAGACTTTTGATGCCAAAATAAACTTGCCTGTCTGGATATCAAGGCGTAGTTCTGTTTTCATAATATGCTATATCAAGATCAAGGCGCTTGCTTTGGTTGCCCTTTTACAGGGTTTTGAATAAATCTGTATTTAATTTGTTCTTGAAGTTTAAATAGCCAAGATATTTCAAAATATGACTTAAAATAGCCACATATGCAAATGGAGAACAGCATGTTTCTTTGCACTCTGTTGAGATGTGTTTAATCATAAATATGCAGAAGGCTTACAACCATCTGGTTACCTGCCAGACTTCAAAGTATACATGTCCTGAGGCCTCTGCTCTACTTTCAGGGCCACCAAGACCTGAGCTTGGATAGTAACCTTTTAACAAGAGGAACTCTCTTTTCCATCTGTCCTAATCAGTTTATTTTAACGAGGGAAATTGCTTTCCCATTACCCTCCCCCTTCAGTTCAAGTTTTGATTAAAATACTTGGATGATAATCAGTCCTGGTGGGTCTGTCAGAGTTTATGAAACTAGCTGCTTCCAGGGATCACTTGGCTTGACCCGAAGATATACCTGCGGTGCCATACACCTAAACACACACGCATGCCCTTCAAAAATTTTTATTTATGTACATATAAACTGTCAGGATAAAAAATGACATATCTTTAGCTACCTTTTTGATAACACATAGGGGAAATATGGGAGTTTAAAATAGAACTTAATTTGCACTTTCGTAAAATGCAGAATGGGAAGCGGTTGTACAGTCCTGCTGCTGCTGAATACAAGAGGGAACTTGGTTTTTGTTGGTTTAGTTTGCCCTGTTACATTGAAATGATGACAGAAGTGCCATGCCTGATATGCAGAGTGTAACAAACTATATCTTTTTCCAGCTGCAGAGATCTCCAAATGTTTCTGTGTCATAAAGAAGATCAAGTGAGGGCTGCTAAGGGGAAAGGATAGGACCAACTCTAGGATTTGCTCTTACCCAAAATATTCTACCAGAGACACTGGACAGTAATAGGAAAAGGTGCACTTAAGTAGTATAGAAGCATTTCTATTTATTGGATTCCTTCCTTTGAAAACTTTTCGGTCGATCAGATGATGCAGTCAGTAACCTCTGATTTATATTTCCCTTTTTCTTGTAACTGTTGTACACTTACTGGCACTGGAGAATGTGATGAAATCCAGCTGATGGGTCTCACTTCTCATACACTTTAGGTTTGGACTGTACGAGGACCAGTGTCTTCCACCACTTTTCACAGCAAATGTGCTTCATAAACTCCAATAGGCCCATCCTTCCGCTTTACCAGACAGAAGAATCCAAAAAACCCTGATTTTGGTTCTGATTTCAGATTTGACCTTTGAGGAAGCTCCCCTCAAATTTACATGACTTCGGATGATGTGTCTGGGATTTTTAATACAGCATTAAGTGTAAATGTTAGAGAAGTACTAAAATAAGGTTGAACTCTGTTTTTAATTAACTATTTTAAAAGCATCCACAAGGGAAACGTAGCTATTTTGCAGGTTTTGCAACATCCCCTTGATACGTACTTCTAGGTGTATTTGCGTGTGCGTATGCGCACACGGTGCGTCACACAGAGAAACACCAACAGCCTGAAAATCAGCAAGTCAACCCAAAATCTGTTTTGGTGCCACCCTGTGTTGTGGTGCCTCTTTGATTTGAAGGAAAAACAACAACAAAAAATGGACTAGAGAGATAACAATGCTGTAGCCCTAGCAAACTTAATCCCTACGTTGGCTGACTTTCAAGCCCTCTACTGAATATGTATAGGGGTTACAGCAGTAATATATTCATGGATTACTAGGCCCTAAGGGACCACTGTGATAATTTAGTCTGACTTGCTATGTAATACGGCCATAGATCTTCTCGAAATTAATTCCTGAATGAATTTGAGCATATCTTTTGGAGAAGGCTTCCCTCACTGCAGAATCCACCACCAGCCTCAGATTTTTCTAACTGCTTAGGTTATTCTCAGGTCAAAATGTATTTATAGTATCTGGTCTTAGTTCTTCCAGGTTAAACGTCCAGCCATAGTATAATATTAATATATCTTCCAAATTAAAAAGAAAGAAAACCCCACCAAACTCACTATTATTAAACTGCCATTTCCCAGGGGTGAGAGTGAGGTTTATTTTCTCTATTCTCTATTTCTCTTTATTTTATTTTCTCTCCTCTCGTTGCACAACTAGCCTAAGAAATTCTTGAGACAGACAGGATAGTTTTTAACTAGATTATTTTAGTAATGCAGTTCAGTCTGTGACCCCTTGGACAGGCAAATCGGTGCATCTCAGAGGGCAGTGGATTGTAACGTGGGGCAGGAATGGTGGGGGTGGAGGGGACAGGCCCTTCTTAAGCAGCTTTACTGCCAAAGGTAACGTGGCAATGTAGTCGTACTGCTGGGGACTGGGATCAAGTCTCTTCTGCTGTCCTCCAGAAGTAATTCCTCTTGTTATACTCAGGATTGTCATCATCAAGGATGAAGTTTGTTTTCTGGATGCAAGTCTTGTACCTTACATGTTACACTATCTATGGACTGAACATGCTCAAACTCAACCCCTTTAAACCGTTTTAAATTATTCAGATTGTGTTCATTGCCTAAGTCCACAACTTGCAGGTAAATTCAAGGAAATCCAGTTTAAATTGGAGAAGTTTATTCACTAAGCGTGTTGTTTGAAGACAAAAGTTTCTGCAAATCTTTTCAACAAATACAAAGATTTCTTAGGTGGCTGTCATGAGAGAGTTGGTTCAATTTAATAAAGAAACACAAAAGTCGATTTAACTAAGCAGGAATTAATCTTTTCTACATGTTTTAACATTTTAATAGGCTGAGTTTATTCATAGAATTGCAGAATGGTTTGGGTCAGAAGGGACCTTTTAAAGATCAGCTAGTCCAACCCCCCTGCTGTGGGCAGGGACATCTTTCACTAGATCAGGTTGATCAAGCCCCATCCAACCTGACCTTGAACACTTCCATATTGAAGTACCCTGGTCTTGTTTTTTTCTTCAGTCTATGGATGTTTATTGTGTCCCTATTAGATGTCTGTTCCAACTTTTCATTGGCAAATTCATCATTAACTTTGCCTGTTTTCCAGTTTAGAGGATCTTCCTTTTTTCTCTATTTTGAAAGAGGGGCAGATGTGATGTTCCCTGCCATTGAAGGGTATCTTAATCACAAAAGCACTAATATAAAAGAACTCAAATGTGAGATCCAGAACTTATTTTCTCATGTTTTTTGTCCCTCTGAACTGCAAAGGTTGTACTCTGCTGTTTTATGAGACCTATGGAAGGAACTCAATGGAGCAGAGCAGTTTGCCTCGATACGCCCTCTTTGCAGAAGACAGTATAGTACAGTCTGTTCCAGAACATCCCAAGAAAGAAAATGTGTTCTGTCTCAGCAATTCTTTTGGAGATGTCTACCTATTTCAGGTAACAGTATGCATACATAACTTTGTGGTTGTTTCCATTTTAGGATGAGTTTGTGAGTATGCACATGCATGTATATGATTGTATATACATGCACATCATGCTTGTGCCTTTGACTTAAATAGTATAGTTACACTATTATACTATACTATTATAATATTGATTTCAGTGTATGGTGTGACTTCAGGTATATGATATTACATCAGTTGACTCAGTTAATTGTGGTTCAGAAATAAAAAGAACAGATCACAAATCTGCAAGACGCTTTCGGTACCTAGTGGTTACAAGCTTCTAGAAAATCAGCTTTACTATCTTTTTTTTTTTCACACCTATTAGCGTTTCATCCATAAAGAATGATGGGGTCAGGCCTGAATCTGGTGGCCTCAAACAGAGTTTGCTTGAGCGAGACGTTCAAAAAAGAAGGCTAAAAATAAAGATCTTGGCTGCTTAACTGCGCGACTGGAAACGTTAATAAAGAACAGTGTTATGTGGAACTGCCTGCATAAATCCATGTTGATTCATAGGCACACTTGTAAATATCTCCAGAGACACTTTGTGCAGATGTATTCTCTTTACCTTGCTGTCCTCTCTCCACTAACTTGGCATATTTTAAAGAAGCAAACACCTCTCCTCAGACTTTACATGTAAAATCATCTCCGTTGCTGTGTTACCTGCAGAAGAGGAGGTTTATCTTTGAAACCTGTTGGTTTTTACTTTAAGTAATTAGAAGGATGAAGGATGCAAGTTACATCTTCCCCACAGCTCGTGGGGCCCTGTTGTGCTCATGGAGCCCTCAGACCTTGCAGAGCTAAGAAGCAGAAGCTGAAGGTTGGAGGCAAGTCTTGACCGAGTGCAGGAAAAGCTCACAGTTCCTTTATTTGCACAGTTTTAAAGATAAAACCTTATTTCACTGATTTTAAGATAAAGTGCTTGAGGTCTCCATGAACCCATCAAGCACTTCATGTCCTAGACCTGCTGATTTTTAAATTTTTTTTTTCTCCTCTTATCTGCTCATAATGTTGCACCATTGACTTGTTTCACAGGCGACAAGCCAGACGGATCTGGAAAACTGGGTTACTGCCATACATTCAGCCTGTGCTTCCCTCTTTGCGAAGAAGCTTGGGAAAGAGGACACCGTTAGGCTGCTGAAAAATCAAACCAAGAGTCTCTTCCAGAAGATTGACATGGATAGCAAGATGAAAAAGATGGCAGAGTTGCAGCTCTCAATTGTTAGCGATCCAAAAAACAGGAAGGCCATAGAGAATCAGGTACTGGGAACAATATTTTTACAGGAGCATATTTATCATTATTTCTTGCTTTGGGCTCTAACTGTCAGTGCTTTCTAGGCCTGAGAGTAATTGTCTTGGGGATAGCTGGCACAGTAGTCATAATTATTGCCAGGTTTCTACAGCAATCCAGAGCAGTGCAGGAGGTGGGCTCCTCAAAGCTGAAGATCAGTCCAATCTGTTTTATGAGCACAAAGCTGTCTCTTTTCTCTTCTGGAAAAATGTAATTAATTTTCACTGTTTTATGATATACTTAGCTATTAATAATATCTAGCTGTTACATAGCATACCACAGAATATACAGTACGTTCTGTGAATAATTTAATTTATTAGTGAATTGCAGTAGAGGTTTAAGAGTAGGTGCTTAGCAATACTGTTCTGCACCTTAAGACAGGACGTGAAGAGTACTTTATCCAAATAAAATTGGAGGAAGGACTGAGACAGACAAAACCATGTGCTTCAGTTGAAATTTAGCCATGACTAGGCGGCCAGGATCCACTAGGCTTCTTAAAAAGCCCTGTAGGAGTCTAAATGAGAACAAGAAGTAAAGACGAGTTTTCCATCCTAGGTGGAAAAGCACTGACATGAGTACCACTGGTGGCCACTGGAGCATTATACCAGTATCAATTCAAAGAAAAGGGGGACACTTAGTCACTAACACTTGTTAGTTCTTGTAACACTCTCTGGTTGCGTGCTGGGAATTTTTTATCTCGATATATGCCCAGGCCCATTGTTGCTTAGCTTGGGAGAGCTGACATACTACTAGCAAGATCTTTGCCCATGGCTGGAGCCAACAAAATGTTTGCATCCAGACTTGTGTCCAGGCCAATTTTGTTTTGTTGTAGCAAGAAATGAGCTGAGTCATCAGTTGCCTCCCCCTGCAAATCTGAGTATGGCTTCTGAATGCCTGATGTGTTATTCTGATCACGTTTTCAAATTATGGTGGTAGGAATGCCTGAATCTTGGCTGAAGCATCAGCTTAGTGCTGAGGAAGATTCACCACTAAGATTTGTTTTTAAGACAAAAACCAGAACAACCCTCCCCCCAAAATTCAGTGTTCATGGTCTGTATGTACCTTGGGATTTTATCCAAGCCATGCCTAAGACAAAAGGTCAGAGCAGGTTGATGAACAGCTAGAACTGTTCCTCAGTGAAAGTGGTCACCTTATTGTCTGTATGGTGGTGCATAGACATCAAGCCTCACTTTCTGCATGTGAACCAGGAATCACTCCAGTGACACCTTATGGAAGTACATGTTGAGGTGTTGACATCTTGCCTATGTCCCCAGTTTTGCAGGCAAGTGGCAAAACGTGCTTTAATTAGATGTGCTTCACGTTCGGGCAAAGGCTTCACTACCCAGGGCCTCTCATGTACTAAACTTGTCTAGTAGTTTAGCCTAATAGGTCTATGGACTGAGGTTGTTGTATCTTTTATTTCATTAGGCCATTAACAGAAGACGGCTGATAATTTGAATTCGTTGACTGGTGTTTGAGAGCCCATCCCTACCTGCCTTTCCAGTCAGAGTAGCTATTGCTCAGTCATTACTTTAAGGCTGCACATCATGGTCTCTTGAGTAGCAACCGAAGTTTATTTCCTTTGATCCAATACAGCATAATTATGTTTCTTTGGTTAGTGGAATATTTTTAGTTTCATGAATTTGATGCTTAGAATAGTTAAAATTCTTACTATACTGGTTTGAACTTCACAAAGGGCAGACTGACTGATACTGACTTTAGCACACTTTAGCTCCTGTAGCACGCTGCAGTCTGAAGCTGCATGAGCAGAGTTCAATAAGTATGCAGGTTTGTGTAGGGATTTGTGGTGCAGATGTTCATAAGCCCTTTGAGTGCTCAGATGTTAATAATTTATTTCCAGGTCACTTTATTTCATGGTCCAGAGCCTAGTGAGGTGAATGGAGGAGGAAAAATGTTAAGCATCCTTTTATTGCAGTAGGTTTTGGGACCTAGAAGAATACCCAGATTTCTAGACGTCTAGTGCCTGTAACATGCGATGCACTGAGGAAAAATCCTGATGTAGACTAATTTAATTTACCCCTCCCCCCATTAGATACTGATGCTACTATTTTATCTAGAGTCAGCTGAAGAGTATTAATGATGCTCTCTTAATATCTGCTAATTAGATGTTCTGTCCGTGAACAACTGCCGTTGTTTTCCAGCTCAGTCCCTGGAAAAAGTTGGCTGCGTTCTGCTAGAACTGAAATCCATCACTAGGGCTGCAGAAGATTTATTTGTGTTAATCTTCTGTCTGTAAATGTCTCAGAACATTGAATGAGGGCAAACCAGTGAGACAGAATGAGATGGATCATGTGCAAAGATCCACTAGTTAGCAAACAATAAATTTATAATGAGCCTTTTCTCCAGTCTTGATCCCTTTGATCTCTATAAAATCTCTCCTTACAACTGCTGAAGGTTTTTTGGCAAAGTCACTTCAGAGAAAAGTCAATAGATAACTGGGTTTCCTAATCTTTTGATTTAATGTCTTAGAGATGGGCTTTTGCAAAGGAAAAAAAAAATCTTGATGCAATTAGTAACCAAGAATTCTTAATATACTTAGTAAGCTAACAATTTTGAAAAAGCATTATTCCTGAGGGAGAAGTTTGCATGTATGTAGCTCAGTTGTTTAGTAACTGTGGTTGTTCAGTTGTCTTTTGGCCATTTTGAGTAACAAGAGGAATATAAATTCTGGGTTTGGTTTTGTGTAAATTTGGTGTTGTTTTCAATCATGTGGCAGTTATGATTCCTCCATGCTGAAGTATACAGTATTGACAATACTGTAGCTTATAAGCATGCCCTACATCCTGTGCTGGAAAACTTCCCTGGTGATCTATTTTGGGAAGTCAGCGGAAATAGTGGGATTGACTTCAGAGGGACTACGGTGGTTTTTTATGTAGAAGGATGAGGCACAGTCTTAATTTCTTTCCACTGGGGAATTATCTTGGAAACTGTGATTTCTAAATCCTTTCTCCTTTTCCTTCTTCTTCCTCAGAAAAGCAACCACCCAACCTCAGCTTTCTATTTTCTTTCACATCTGTATTGATTTAAAACCAATACTTCTCTGCTGAAGACTTAGTAATTCACAGGGCTTTACAAGCAAGCAAAACCTTTTCTTGTTGCACAGTGACCATCGCCTGAAAGGCAGTTGCAGTAAGGAAACCTGGACTTCTAAAATTGCTATAGGTATTTTAATGTACATACATGTTTCTTTTTGGTGTCCAGCAAATGGACTGGAGAAGCTCATCTGATACGCTCTTTTAAATCTGGTGAATTTGCAGGCTAGCAATTGATAAAGCTAGTGCTAAACAGAAGTGCAAAGAAAAAAATGACAAGGAAAATGTTGGTTTTCTAGAGAAATGATTGTTTTAGAGACTTGATGCTCTTGAACTGGTTGAGAAATGTCTTCAGCCTTGCAGCCTAGATCAGGGATTCTCTCTATCTGGGTTTACTGGTCCAATAATAATAATAATAGACTTAGTAACTGTTTAAGAGAAAATGGCAGCCCTTCACACAGCTGTTGATATTGTTGGGCAGTTTAGAAGAGATCAGTGAAGCATCTGCGAGAGCAGTGTACATACAGCAACCAGTCCCAGTAGGCCACCGGCGGCATGGCTGGAAATCCCAGCTCTGCACATACTACTTACAGCCATGGGTGTTTATATTACTATATGCAATAAATATGTTGTGGGTGGTGGTATTCCCCCGGGGTGTAACTTCTCCCCTAAACCAAAGAGAATTCGGACGAAAGGTAGCAAGTTTGAAAATCCCCTGGCGCCGAGACGCATTTCAAAGCCCATGGAGTCACAGTCTTTAAAAAAATGTTAGTTTTCCTAGCTGTTTAACCTGCTAGAGAAATCAGAGTGTTTGCTGTGAATGTGGAGCCCTGTCTAACTGCTACTGAAGTTACTGAAAGGGATTATTAGCATTTATTCGGAGCGCTTTTAACAAAATATTGCACATTAAGTCAAAAGCGAGGCTGTCTGTGCCTGTGGAACTGGTTTTAATGGCATGGAAAATCTACCTCACAGTGAGGGCACCACAGCTCTGGGTGTACTTCTTTATGTACTTGGTACATAAATCTATTGTGTTATCTCATTTTAGAACAATCATATGAATAATAGTTTCTTGAAAGCTTTCTGGGCTTTTCTCTTCAAATTTTAATATATTGGTATAACCATGTTTTCCAAGCTATTCAGAGGTTTCTGATGTGATTCATATTTTCTGTGCACATGATACTTAACTTATCAGATGGGTTATGAACATAGGTATTTACTTGCAGGCACTGAAATGATGAGGCATTAATGAGAAGAGCAGGCACATGCTTGGACGTGATTTTTATGGAAGTTTTCGTGTGTGTCCTCCAACTAAAAGTAGTTTATCTGTTGCTATGAAAATCAAAATAAGGGGATCAGTAAGGTGGTGTCCTGTTTGCTCTGGGAAGTCATTAAATCCATTAGTACCTTTCTTCCCTTCCCTGCGGTGGTCTTTGGCTCTTTACACAGAGCGTAACTTCATTGCTTGTTTTGTTTAAAACGTACCTGACACTTTCTCTTTTCTCTCACATTTATAGGAAGGTGACTGGAGTGGTTTGGCGGATTTTATTCTTCAGGCTCCCCAAGCCCAAATCTCATGTCTCCATTTTCTTTAAACCATCTGATGAAATATTGGCTGACATTCTGATGAAAACTCCAATAACAACACTCAAAGAGAATCTTTTCAGGGAACTTTGCTAGCACTTGCCAGTTTTGCTGCATACAAATGCAATGTGAATCACAATATACAGTTACTTTTCTCTCTTCCATATCCTCCTAAACTAGAAAACCATATCTAAACCTGTTATACCAGATCTTCAGTTTGGGTGGTCTTTGAACTGGCTAGAGCAGAGCTCCACTTTCTGAGGGATTCAGTACTATTTCTTTTCGGGTGTCACTCTTCAGTGTAGGATGGTCCCTGCGATCCCTGCTAATGATCTGTGGTCATTAGCAAAATCCTTCTCTTTTGGTGGTAGCCGGTCACGAAGGAATGAAGTGAGTAGGCAGCCAGGAAAGTTAAGGAGGGTCATCTCCATTCTCCTCACCGCTGTAATTACTGTTTTGCAGATGGGTGAATTTCCATCTTTGTTTCACAAAGATTTAGTATTGAATAATGAATAAACTGTTACTGCGTGTGGGGTTGCATAGCATGATCTCATACGATGAAGCTGGTGGGGGAGCCTGTGCAGGAAGGGCTGGTCTTCTGGTTTTTCAGGAGGGGCAGCTGGATAATAAGATTCAGTGGCTTTCTTAATTACATCCCTAGCTATAGACATACACGTGGTACAGACAGTTTCAATCAGATTATTGACAAGAATGTAAATTAGGTACACATGGGTGTACTTTTGTGCTATCAGTGGTATAAGGAATAAGATTTCCTCTATCTGTTTTGGTTAGAAATCATGAAAATTCTGTCCCTCCAAAACAAGCAAGAAGATGGCATTTATTGTAAAAAAAGCTGTTGTTGTCTTGTTATTTCAGGAAGTTTTCTTAACCGTTTTTTAAGTCACTAGGCAGAATGAAGAATAAAGGGCATTGCTAATTGCACGTCATTGTTGTTCTACTCTGTTATGTTCCCTTTTTTATTCCTTTGAGCTAAAAGTTATGACAGTATCTCTGTAGTGTCCTTTAAAGTAATGGAATTTCTGGGAGAGTGATGTTTTTGCTTCTTCGAGTTCTCTTTAGGAAGAAATGACAATAAAAATCTTTTCCTTGTCCCCAGAAACTGAGTGACTCATTTATCCAGATGGGTACAATATGAATTGTGTCTGAGAACCAGGGACTGGAATGCAAAGAGTTTGGTGTTGTTTGTAATGTGGTTGAAAAGCTGTTCATATAAAACAGCAGCAGAAGTTTCTTTTAAATCCATAGAGTTCCCTACATCAGCTTGCAGGAGGCTCTTTCCATCTGGGAAGAAGATGTGTGGGGGAAAATTTCTGAATTTTTTACTGCTATAGATAGTGAATTGTGTCAGCGAGGAGCTCATGTTTCTATATGGTATAAGAACTGTTACTAAATCCAATCAGTTTGAGAGGCTTAAGCACCGAGAGAAGGCCCTCCTCCCTGTGCAGCTTTTCTTTTGTGCTACCTTAAATAAGTGCCAAGTGGAAAACTGGTGTTTTGTTATCAGTTGAGCTGTCCAGGAAGTTTCTTCCATCCTTCCTCTAGGTCCTTGAAGTATTGCTACTTCAAGTTGAAACGGTGTCATTTCTGGCACTGCTTTCCACCATTCACATACTGGTTTGGGGTTTATTACACTCAGCTGCTCTTACTTTGTACAGAACAGGTATTTGAAAATGAGACAGTCCTTCCCCAGCCCCCCAAAAGACACTGTTTGCACCGTACTATAAGAAAGGCGAGGAGCCAGGGACCATCCCTGAGCAACACTACTGGCACTGCTTTCGCAGGGACTGTCGGGGCCCTCCCTTTTACAGTCTGCAAACCCTAGGCATGTTCTAGTGGAGGTGGAGGTGCCGGTGCCACTAGAAATGTCACCTGCAGAAAGGACTGCATAGTACGTAGGAACTATGGATCCCCATGTCACCTGCTGGAAACCACTGGTCTGTATTGTCTTGTCTGAATGTATTTACCCCGTGCCTTTCCTAAGCTCCCACTTTAGAGTTTACCTGTAGAAAACCTAGCAGGGTTATTGAATTAACAGAGACCTGCTTTCAAGCACCTTTCTTTAGCTCATACGTTTGTGTAATTTAAAACGTAATTAATTTACAAGTGTTTCTTAGTGTCTGAATAGACTTTTCACTAACCTGGAGGAGAATTGGCTATTTACGTTCTGAAAATGACCGTTACTGCTAAAGTGCTGCCAAAAATACCGTGCTGATGTTCCTTTGTATGTTAACTCTTAAAAACTCATTCCTGAACTAAGTCTCTGATGCAAAAGCTCGTCCCCTCACTTAGCATTCCCCACATAACTGCTGTCTTGTCCCTGCACCAGGCTTTGTTGCAGGAGTTCTCGTGGTGGCCCAGGCTAAATAATTCATGGCCTTAATTCCTAAGGCTTCCCACATTTTACTCCTTTTTATCTCTTTGCCACAGCCTCCTTTTTCTCTCTACCTTACAGGGATCCTATTAGGCTGAATACATTTATTTGGGTGGCCCCTCCTTGCCTGTCTCCTAGGTGCTCTTGTATGACCACTAAACCCAGAAATCCTTGCCTAACATTTGCCTGGACTGAGAATGACATCCTCCCTTTCCTCTAGAAAAAGCCTTTAAAGCTTTTTCTAGAAATTCACGTGGAGGTTTTGAAACAGTGACTGAGAGGGTAGTTTTGGATGCCATGGGTGCTGTAGCCGGCGGTACAGGCAAGCGTGACAGCTGAGCAGGTCACGCGAGGAGCATTTCATGTATGCTTGCTTGTTTTGGCATGCCTCACGTCGGGCCATGTCTCTTACCTCTTTGTGGACTCGATTCATGCTGCTCTTGGCCTTTGTCACCCATTCCCGCTCTTACAGCTGTCTGGTGCATCCGCTTTTTCCCCTTTGCTTTCGAGCAGATTTCAAAAGGGCCGTTTTTTTCTGTGCATGATGAAGTTAAGTCCTTGAGCCGTCTTTCGGGCAGTCCTCCCACGTGGGGCAGAGATTGCCTCACACAATAGTAGAATAAGGATCGCAGCAGCTAGCTTGCAGGCTGTAAATTAGCTTCATGGACCGGGTCACACTGTGCTTTGAAGTTGTTGCGTTTTCATTTGTGTGCTTCCCCCATTTAGTCTTCGAGAATATAAATCTTTAGGAAGAATTATCATAGTTTAAAAGGCTTAGACAAATAGCAGCTGGTATTGGTTCGTGGTCTCCAATTGGTTCCAGACATCCCTGGTTTTGATAAGACTACAAGACAATTCCAGAAATTCCCTGCCTACAGCTTTTGCTAATGCCATTAAATGTAATGTCATGATTACCAATGCTTTTGGAGCTGATTAGCTAGCATCCTGCGTGACTGATAAACACCGTAATTTAATTATTTCTTCAGAACGTCCTCATGTTGTACCCCACTCCCCCTTCTTAGATTATCTTTATTTTAAGATACGCTTAGTAGAAATGTTTAATGGGGATTTTGAAGAACGCCTCAGAAACACAAGGATGCCTGTGTTCAGCTTGTGCTCAATGGGGACAGGATGCTCCGCTCCCGCAGCGCCTGGAACAAGCCTTGCTCTGTTACCAAGCTATTCAAAGTTGGCTTGGCTCTGTACCCGTGGCAGTGTCATCCCAAAGGGAGAGAATTCACCTGAGCTTGTAGCTTTTGGCTTTGTGAAAAGCTGACATCCATGTTTTCATTCTGATTGGGCATCGACACAGAGAAAGAGCCCGCCAGAAAACCTCCTGTTGGAGTTGTCCCATGCGTAAAGTACTGGCAAGCTGAAAAATGCTCTGTGAGGGGTGTCTGAGAGCACAAAGGATGCGAAGTAAAGGGCGATGATCAGATAAACCCAAGAAAAAAATGGTTATTCTTTCTGGGGCACAAAGGATGCATGTTTTGAATGTCTGTGGTGAGAGATTAGGTGAGGCGTCTTTGTTATGTGTATATCTCTGTCCTTTTTCATTGGACTTTTGTGAATTGCTCTCGTGATAAGCTATTGAAAAGTCTATCTTTTGTTTTTAATAGTCATTCCTTGACAGATTTTTTTTAAGTGTACTGTAAATTATAATCTTGTATTTGCAGATGTACAAGATGGTATATTGTCTTCCCTTTATTCACTTCTTTCTGCCAAATAAGATTGCCTCTTACTTCCAAAAGTATAGCCATAACTGATGCCACAGCTTGTGAGCACACGTGTAAGGAAGCCAGAATAGGTAATGTCTCAGTTGTAGTACAAGCCTCAGCACCGTTTTGTTAACAGGGCCTTTTTGACCCTTTCATTGCTCACTTCTTCACTGTTGAAAGTAAGAGGCAAGATTCTTGTTTAGTTCTTGGACATTTGGCAGCATTATAAGGAAACTGAACTGATTTTGCTTCTAGATGAGCCTGCAGGTCATAGTTCACCTGAGATTTTTATTATATGTATCAGCCTGTTTTCTGAGTCACAAAGGTGCTTGTCCCAACCTTGGCTAATCTCAATGTAAGCTGATAATGTCCTGTATGCACAGGGACAGGCAAGGCATGCCAGTGAAAGGTATGAAGTCAATGCACGTTAGAGAAAACACGATGAACTTTCTCCGCAGCCCTAAACCACCTGTTGAACAACCAACATGCAGTGATTGGAGCTGACGTTGGCAGATCAGCATCGTCAGGGGATTTTAACAATCTTCGGTACATGAACTTAGTGTACATTAACCTAATGGACATGCCTTTTCTGCTTTCCCATGTGTGAATGTGCCTACTCTGTTAAACACAGCTGCCTTTTTATTTGTACTTTTTATCGGTATTAATGTATATTGTACGCTGTGGGGCAGATTTCAGCTGCAACTACCAATCTGTAAGTTGGGGAAATGCAAAGCAAAATTTGGCTTTTGTGTAGTGCATAAGAACATGTGTTTGTGTAGATGAGTGTGTGTCTACACAGACACTTAAAATCTGTCATCTGAGTCTTGATTCAGAACTTTGTCTAGTAAATATTTGAATCTCTTCACTTTCCTAATTTTACACTGAAACTGGATTAAGCTGTCTGTTACACATGCATGTACCTGTGTTAGATATGTTTAAAAATTGCACGAGGGGTATGTATATATTCTTGCTTTTGGTCCAGTGATTTGTATTGGGCATATATAGCTCATTTTTGCAGTTTGCCTGAGCATAAGCATGTCTTGACCTATTAGTCAGACAAAGAAGCGCACATGCTTGCGTTGCCAATATTGTTGCCTGTTTACAGAAAGAGAGGCCATAGGATGATAGTAAAGAATGAGCAGGACCTATCAGTGTAGCTACTTCATTTTGCGTAGTGCGTTAGTGTAGCTATGCAGCTTTGCTTTCAGCCAGCCAGCTATACAATTTAAGCTCATAAAAATGAAGGAAACAAAACTAATCATCAAAAAAAAGAGAGAGAGAGGGGCGGTGGGGGGAGGAGGGGGCGGGGAAGCAGCCTTTATGAACCACAGGGTTGTGTTTTTATGTTACTGCTTTTGTGGCTATCAAACTATCTGAAGTTCATGGTATGTTCATCTTGTCAGTATGCATTTAAGACCACCAGCTTTGTTTTATTTCAAGCCATCTTTTGGGTTGATGTAACACAATATGACTGAATGTGTTTTGGCAGGGAATAACTAATCTAATCCATATACTACCAGATGAAAGTAATTTACTATGGGTTTGTGGAAGAGCTCGAATTTTCAGTGCAGTCCACAAAGACATTTTTCCCCTTTTAATTGTCCCTTTTTATATCTAAACAGATCCAGCAATGGGAACAGAACCTGGAAAAATTCAACATGGACCTTTTCCGAATGCGATGTTACCTAGCCAGTTTGCAAGGTGGGGAGCTCCCAAACCCGAAGAGCCTTTTGGCTGCTGCCAGTCGTCCTTCAAAATTGGCACTGGGGCGGCTCGGCATTTTCTCTGTCTCGTCCTTCCATGCTTTGGTAAGTCTGAATGGGCTTTTCACGGGTGCGCTACACAAAGCCGTCATTAATATTGTACTTAGATGTGGAATTGTGCTGGGATAATACATGGCTGCACCCACATGAGTTGGCTCAGACAGCCCTGTTCCCTTCTCACCCTTTCTGCCTGTTCCTTGACTGCAAAAAAAAAATTTTCTTTCACGGACACAGACTTTGAAATCATGAGGATATGGCCATGACTTTTTTTTGGCCCCTGAGGACTCCAGAACTGGGTACTTCTGACCTGTATCTAAAAAAGAAACAAACCAAAATATTCTTCCGATGCAGATGAGTCATTGTGTTGAAATTTTGTCACTGCAATTTCACCTCCACTAAGATCAGAGTTTAAAGTGTATAGTAGCTAAGTCACTTAGAGTGAAAAGAGCCTAACACTGAAATTTCCAAAAGTGATTCAGGTCCCTCTGGGCTCAGCTGACCTTTTTTGGAGGTCCCAGGTGGCTCTATTTTTCAAAACCAGTTTGATACCCTCCTGAAGAGGAAATATTTTTAGAATAGGCTAAAACTAGAGAGAATCCAAAATTATAAGTCACTTTTTAAGAACTGTGCCCTGTGTTTGCAAAGAAGAATGAGGGAGATCCTCAGCTGCTGTAAGCTGTTGTCACCCTGTCGGCTTTAAGTGAAGTATGGCGGTAGCAGGTTCGCCTCTGCTCTTAAACCTTGGGAGGGCTGTGAGGCTGATCTTGGCAGAGAGGGGTGGACCACATCTGCTGCATAAGAAGTCAGTCTGAATAGTAGTCCTGGAAGTCCCATCGGGGAATGTGTTTCTGTCTGCCACTCTTTTCATCTGTGTGGTTTATGTCGTTGCTTGTTAATAACTCAATGCCATAGTATGTTTATCTCCTGTGTTTGGCAATTTTGAGAGTCCTTCTTCCTCTAGTAATTTCATATCTGAATGATAGGTTATCATGCTTCTTTGGAGTCTTTTCGTTAACTTCTTTTGTTGTACAGAGCAATATTTTCTCAGTTCCTCCCTTCCTATGGCCTTCTAATTTTGCCCCATGACAAAAATATTATGCTATCATGTCACCGGAATACCAAAGCAAGCATCACCACTCAAAGTTTAAAACACTGTCCTTGCACCTTGGCATATTACCTTGGGATGCACTGAAGTAACTCTGCTTTGATGCCTCAAGTTGAAATAACTGTCCATATTTTGCTCTTATGAAAGTGATATAGGAAGGACTGTCTCTGTGTTTAAATAGATCTGCTCCAGGGATGAAGCTGCTCTCAGGAAACGTACCCTATCTCTGTCACAAAGAGTCCGAAATAAGAAGGGTTTATTTTCTTCGCTAAAAGGTCTGGACACACTGGCAAGAAAAGGAAAAGAAAAGCGACCTTCCATAACTCAGGTATATCTTATTTCCCGGGGATAGCATAGAAGGGCTTGTTTCTGCTGGGGCTCATCCTGCGAGGTGCTGTTGGTGCACAGGGTAGGACACGTCTGTCCATCAAATTTGCATTTGCCATTTCAGTAGACATGGCAGACTTGCAATGGGAGCATCACTTGTGAAAAGTACATATCTAATTCTGGGTTTCTTTGTGATAAATAAGATTGGTGAATGAGAGGTTTTGACCCAGCGGGTTAGTTTATTATCAGCAGCACGAGACCATCAGATTTGGATTTACAACAAAACTTGCCTTCTGGCACACGGCAAACTGTTTGGAAGTAGGGTTTCTTTGGAGGTAGTCTGTATGCACAGTCCTTAACAAAATTGTGTGCTGGCTTATGACTGGGACTCTGAAGTACTATTGCAATTTAATGTAGGGTAACACAGGTAATTCTTCAAGGGAAGAAGAGGAGAGACTGCTGCAAAGACAGCTGTCTTTGGCATGGCCTCTCAAAGCAACACGCCCTGCTTGGAAGTACATTTTAGCCAACAGGAGAAGACTGCTGTCACGCAGGAGGCCAGCTGCAGGTGCAGACAGCTGACTAATAAAGCCATGGCAGTTTACACCAGCTGAAGGCTTGGGCGCCTTCAGGTTTGATGTGCTGGGGCCGGCTGGCCCTGGGGAAGTGCTAATGAAGCTACAGCATCTCACAGGGTCGTTTTCCCTTTGTGAAACTAATGGCCCATGCACTCATTTAGTGTAAACCCCACACTTCAGGAGTCTGTGTGTTCTCAATAAAATCACAATTAAATGTGAAACAAAAGTTTCTTCTTCAGCCTTCTCCCTGACAAAAAGGTAAATAACAGCAGAGACCCTTCATTGATGGTGAGGCAGAAGGCATAGAGGTGCACCCACACTCAGAATATTACTATTTTCACTAACTTTTGCCATGTCTGCTGTTTCTCCTGCAAAGCAGGATTTTGTGCATTGCTCGTTAGGTGACTTTGCTCCTGCTGTTCCCTGGCCCTTGTATTTTGATTTTATTAGTCAAAAACCTATGATCAGCACTTGAAAATCGGCTCTTCTTGCGTGTCTGGTAAACTGCTTGTGGAATATTTAAACAAGCCTATCTGTACGCATACTGCAGTAGTCCCAGAGCTGATGCAACAGATTTAATGTTGCAAAATAACACATCATGATTTTCTGGTCTAGTGGTTTGTATTTTTAATCGGTAAATATTTATCTATGTGTTAGACTGAGATTAAGCTTCTTTGGGTGACTGTTACGCATTTTAGCGTATCGATCGAGATGTGTTTACATGGTGAAATTGAGTAAGAATAAAACTCAAGTCTGTCTTATGAAAGAGGGAACTGAAGGAGAAATTTTCTCCAGGTCGTCCTTTTTACATGATTTCCCCTGTGTTCCCCAGCAGGTGAGGCCAGTCTGCGAGTCCTGTACCTCTATTTCTTTATTAGTAAGAGCCCTGAGGGAAGGGATGTTATGCCCCTGAGCTCCGTTCCCAGCGGAGCTGATACCTCGCAGTGTCTTAACTGGGTAATATGTCCTCCTGTATACTTTATAGCCCGTGAAGGGAATTCTGCAGAGCTCGGGGACGAGGAATCTTATTTCCATGGCAAAGAGAGGAGGCTTCTGCTGCCCTCCCAGCGCTTTTCCGAGTGCGGAGGAGGGAGCCCTGGCGCAGGCAGAGGTGCCCCCGGCACGTCCTCACCCTCCTTATTCCAAACCTAGCAACCAGCTGGCCCAAAAAAGTGTTCATTTTCATCCACGAGCTGAGGTTCTTGATTTTTTTATTAAACATCCTACAATAAAATTAAGGAAATATAAATGCTGAGTGTTGCATATGAATAACACCGGGCTATGACTCATAGCCATAAAAGTGAGGAATTTTTAAGGGCATGGCTTGAAAACTGACCCATGAACCTAGAAGGTGGCTGAAAAGGGAGCCACATCCTTGCTCAGGCTTGTGTGTATGCACGTAATTGTGTATCAAAATCAGAACAGGCCTGAGGCTTGTCGTCTCTTTCAGCCCACTGGGAAACTGGGTTTAGCAGAGAAGTGGAGCTCGCTTCTCTGCTCATTGTGCTGCGATGCCTGTGTCAAACAATAGGTTAAAAATGTCTTGCTTTCTTGGATTTAATTAAAGTTCATTTGACTGGAGTTGGTATGTTGTAATCTGCCATACCCTAGCTTCAAAATTAGGTGGTATATTCTTGAACATCGTTGTGTCAGAGAAGTTTTTAATTTTATCTTAAGTTTAATCTTATGGTATTAATAAAAAAAATGTTCAGAGTTTCTAGACTGGGAGGCTTTCGTAAACATTAATGAAGTGGCTCAGTCTTTTACAAATCAGTTAATAAAACTGCACTGTAGCAGATGGGGGTTGTCTAGGCTCACATTATCCTCAGTTTCTTAAATGCTTATCTGCTTTCTTGTGTCTAAATGATAAACTGTTTTGAGAAATCATAAACAATAAAATACTTTGATTACATCTGTGGGTGAGACAAGGAAGAGGAAGTTCAGAAGTGGTGCCCTTTATTTGCATTGGCAGAAACTGGGTTTCATATTAAATTTTAAGAGAGAGTTTGTTGTTGTCTTGGATTATGTGAGAGGCTTTTGCTATTACAAAAAAAAAAAATTAAAAAAGAAAATAAAAACCTAAACAAAAAAAGCTCAGTTGTAAGTTTGTTATTGTCCTGATCTGTTGACTGCAGAAGGAGTTAAAAAAATGCTATTTATATTTGCACTTCAGGAGGGTAATGTTATTAACTGCAAATCTCAACATTGTGTATAAACTGTATAGATCTATCTGTGTGTTCATACAACCAAAATATCTGATTGTATCCATAGCTATTTATTGGGTTTTCTAAAATTTCATTAACAAGCCTAACACCTTTGTGACATACTAGTAGTTAAGCTTTCAAAACAGATGGGGAACGTACGTCTCAGTTTCTGCTTTCATCACTTCCAAAGCAGACACTGTAGTCAGCTATTTTCATTGCTTAATAGTACGGGTTTTGGGTCAAGTATGCCTTTAAAGCTACCCTAAAAGTTTCCATCGATAGTGTCAAGCTAACTGCTCATTTAGAAGAGATGAAAAACTATAGGGTAAGAAGTTTTGGAAAACAGCAACAATGATTTGAAATAGTTCCTTTAAATCATTATGAGATTTGTAGCTGTACCTAACAGTATCCTGACGGGTAAAACTAACTTTGAGCATAGTGCGTGATTTGAAGGTGAATGACTTTAATCTTACTGCTAAACAGTACATAGGAAAAAACAAGGACATGAATGATTTTATACATATTTGAATGTGAATATGCATGTAGCCTGAAAGAGAAAACTTGCTTAAATTTTCTTTATAGAGGCACATTTGTATTTCTTTAATACTTCCTCTGGTCAGAATAAAGCAATAGAAAGTACAAAAAGATCCCTGGGGTTTAGCAGGTTGATATATATTTATTCATTTAGTTTTCATTTTTATTTTTTTGAAGAATTTAGCTAACACAGGTAAGACATAAAGGGTTTTATTTGTTTAACCTATTTATTTATCTGTAATATTTTTAATAGATTTTTGATTCAGCTGGAGGTCATGGATTTGCTGGTGTCCAGAATTCAGCCAACTCTGCTGAGGTAAGATACACCTGTCCTCATTCTGCACCATCTTGTTTTTAAATTCCTGAATATATTTCACTAAGTGTATGGTGAGGCTGGTTCAGAAACCCCACAGAAGTTCATAAAATGCAGTTAGTGTTAGATGGCAGGTTTATAATTCTGCTAATGAAACCACTTTAACGTAAGTTTCTGCACGTGCGTGGTAACCTTTTTTAAAAAAATAATAATAATTTTTAAAAAATCCCTAGAAGCGTCTTCACAACGCTAATCCTTACAGTGTATACGCTGTCTGAGCGAGATTTGGAACTGAGCTTGTTTGAAAGCATCCTTCACAGTATGGCAAAACCCAAGGTGTGTTTTTCCCCTTTGCCTGCTTCAACAGAACCTGTATATTTTGAGTATAAAGGCAAATAGTCTAATGAAAGTCTGTGGAGCATACCAGCAGAGAAGCGTGAATTAATATATAGCTGGAGGTTGCCCAAGTAAAGGAAGAGGAAGTGGTATCCCCTCAGCTGCATTACTCAGTAAATAGCTGCGGCTCATTTTCTCTGGTGCCCAGGAGGAGGAGAGCTGCTGCTTGCCCTTGCCTGGCATGAGTCATGGTCCCTCTCAGCTCCCGCAGCCTCCCTGGGGATAACGTCACCGTCCCCCAGTCTGGAAGCAAAGTAGGACACTCCAAAATCCATAATCCCATACACGTAGGACCACTAAGGGTTGGCTATGTACTGCAGGGCTTACACAGACAGAATCCTTCTCCCTCTGTAGGCTTGTGCGGGCTCCAAATAAAAAATTCAAATTAAGTCTTAGGCATAGGGTTTCGGGACTTTGTTTTCTTTATGGTATAGCTGGATTTCTTTAATGGCAGCATGTGCCAAGACTCAAAGGGGTGTTTGTCTTGCCATCTACCCCCTGTCCCTTTTCCTCCTTTGTTCCCTGAACCAGATATCCCCCCAATGCAGTTTAAAACTTGAAAGAAGACTTTAAAAAATCACACTACAGTATTGTTCCCTTTCAGCTGAGTTTGTGTACCAGGTATTAGACAAAAAGTCAAAATCTGCATTTAAAATGAAATGTTGCTCTTGAAAACGATTAACTATAATGAAGAGCTCTAATGAATCTTGTGAGGAAGGTTTGGACAAAGTTCATCATTCCTCGTGGGTTTTTGTGTCGGTTCTTTGTATCATTATGTGCTACGTGGTTCATTTTCTCATCAAATGCATTCATTTAATGGCTAGGTAAGAAAGAAATATATAATTGTGCAGAAGGTACAGCACTGAGAGGCATCTCCCACTGACAGCAGCTAATCCTATAATGCTGTTTTGCCTCCTGAAAGTATCTTCACATTTTGTCTGTTCTTTGAAGAGGTATATTGAAACACCCAAATTCCCTTAGTTACTTGACCACTGGCTTGTTATGTCCTGAGGTGGGAAAGTATTTAAACCAAATCGCTCCTCTCTTTTCAAAATAAATTATAATGATGAGGGATTTCTGGGTGAAATGAGCTCCTGTAGAGAACACTTACAAATTCCTCCAGAATGTACCATTGGGTGTGGTGTGAGATGGCATCCATTTCCTACCTCAGAGTCAGCAAACACAAGTCCTTCCTGTCCAGTCCTGTTAAAACATGGAAAGGTTTGGTCCCCACTAAACCAGAGAAGAGGCGAAATCTCTGGGGTGCACCCCCTGAAGGTTTCTCCCAAAGGGCTGTGATGCCAGTCCCCGGGTTTCGCACCGACCCCCTTGGGGCTGGGAGGTTGATGGTGCTGCCTTGTGCAACGGGGTCTGCTGTGGGTCTGCCTCCCTGTTATGCTGCTGCTGGCGTGATAAGTGCATTTGCTCTTCCTGAACCCTTTTGAGGAGACAGAGAAAGGTTTTGAAGGTGCCAGGGAGCAGGCAGAATGAAGTCCTCTCCCTTTGGTATCGTGTTGGGGAAGGGACAAGGTCTGGCTTCTTGACGCATAATCTCATAAGAAGGTTTATGTGTTCTCTGTGGCCGCTGGACAAAAGCAGCCTGCTCCGAATTTGGGCAGGGGCTCACAGCCCTGCTGCCCGGGTAGAGGGAACCAGCACGGTGGCAAAGTCGCTGCAGATTTTGGACCAAGCTTTACAAAGTTTAGCAGGGTTGTGTTTCAAGACTGAAGAAAACCACCCCAATTTAGATACTGAAGCAGAGCTCTGGAGCTCAACCTTATTTCTAGAAAAACGTTGTTGTTGTTGTTATTATTATCATTATTATTATTATTATCTCAACCTTATTTCTAAAACCTTTTTTTTTAATGGGAATTAAATATAGTGTGGGCATTTTTAAGATCCTGACATTTTGATGAATCATACGACGACTCAGAAATGATTCATCGTAACTCTGAAAACCGTTACTTTGGCATCAGCCCAGTTTCATTGGCTGATTTCAAATGAAAAACAAAAACAGCATCAAAACTTTTATAAAATGCTACCTGAGGAGTGCAGCAAATGACAAATAGCGAAGTCTGCCAGGGAGACTGTATTTTCCCTGAAAAGGATGATAAAAACAGAGGCAAATAGTGGGGGGAAATTATGAAGTAACCTATTGGTCCTGCAGCAGCCCTGTGGCACAACGTGTGACAGTCTGCAAATCCTGGCGCCTGTTTCTGGAAAATTGGATGGCTTGTTATAACTTTATGTGGCAATGAATGAATGAACTATTGTAGAATTAGTCACTGCAGGCATAACAGGAAAAAAAAAAAATCTCTTTTCATGTCAGATTTTCTGAGATGGAAAATGTGGATGAAGCAACAGTACCTTGACTGCAGTGTTTAATAACAGGCGAGTTTATCTCAAGGCGGATGCGTGAGCACCGGTGTACGTGGCAGGGAAAGGAAAGCATCTTACACTGGCTGCAGAACTTTCTGTCCTGTCTTAAAAGCTTCTGGAAGAAGGTGGCCTTAAACGTATTTCTCGTCACCTTCATCCTCTGTTTTGGGTTGGTTTTGTTTTTATCTCTGGCAATAGTGAGATTTATTTCTGTTGGACAGATTTGAAGAACTACTGTTGCAGTGCAATAAACCGTAGTGGTAGTTACAAACCTCTGAGCTGCTGGGAGCATCTCCCTAGCTGAGGCAACATAGCTTCATTTTTCCCTGGAGGAAGCCGCCGGAGAATTCAGTCTGACTCATTCCTGCTCAACTCTCACAGCCTGCCTGCCTTGCCCTTTCTCCTTTCTGTTATTTACACTGTGGAAGGAGGTCAGCATTTATTGCCAGGCACTTGATTTAGTGCTTTCTGAGAGGACCACGCTTCTATGGGAATTATCTTCTTCAACAACACTGGTGTTATGAGCAGTCTGGAACCACAGCCACCGAGGTGAAACTTCACCTGGTAGATTTCATTGCTCCATTAATTGCAGTAGCATAACAAGATTCCTGTTATGTATAGTTGTTGCTGGATTTTAGTATGGTTTCCATGGACCTATGTTAATTGAAATTTCATTTTCAACTCGTTGAGCAAGAGATACTAAGATTCGTGAATGCCATTAGTTCATTAATATTATTCCACCAAAACCAGCGTTACTCTGGCATCAAATTGTTACTATGCCATACACTGGGTCGGCTGCAACCTGAATTTCTGCATTGTTTGGTAATTACTTGAACAGGATTGCTTACTACGTCGTTTTCACAGCCACAGTTGTTATTTGGCAAAACAAAATAATATTGGTGTCTCTGTTGCTACTGGTAGATTGTTGTCAATAACTTTGCTGCCTGCAGCAAGGGAAGCAGTCCCTGTGCAGTGATTTTACTGCAGCTTTTAATTGCAGTGCACCCCTGGGCTTGTGTCCCTGCAGAGCCAGGAGGAAGAATTGCATAATCAAGGGGCTTTATGTAGGCAACAACCCCCCCTCCCCCCCAACCCAACCAACCAACCAACCAAAAATACAAAGAAGCAGCATTACGGAGGTAGGCACTCCTGAGAACAGCTCAGGACATCTTAAGATATGTCTTGGGTGGCAGTTCTGCCACTTTACGGGGTTATTGTCCCTTTCCATTGACTGTGAGGGGAATTGAGGGACCCTGTCTGCGTAAACTTAAATGCCTTGATGTGGGTATTTAAGTGACGTGCTAAACAGGCAGACCCAAATATATAGGTGAAACTCCAAATTCTGAACAGCTCTCAGTGTTTTTCTTCTCCTTGTGTGGCTTCCTTTGAAACGCATAGCCTGAAGTGCAGTACAGGAGAAAGTGTGAAAATGAAGGGTGAGAAAACGACAGGGAATTTATTCAGGGTGGATGTTGTTATTTGATCAAACGGAGTGGCTTTGGAATGAGGGTGAATGTGAAGCAAAATGGTAAACAGGCAAATAGCCTGTGTTACCTATAAAACAATATGTTCTTAAACTGTAAATAGAATAGGAACACTTTAGTCCTTTATTATGTTATGGCAAGCCTTTCTCCACAGTGCTCTCTGCTGGAAGTTTACTGTATTATTATTTTCTGTCAAAATTACAGTAATTCTGGGTTTTTTTGCATTTGTCAATAAGGTAAAATTGTAGTAGTCAGTTCTTCATAAGAGTTTGTTCACACTGCGATACAATATCAGATCGCTACATATTTTCACTTCGAGTTAAATCAACAATTAATATGAGATAAAGGCATAAAAGCCTGTAATGGGAATGCAGAGGAAGTGCAATCCGTTGTCAAGAAAATCAAGTCTTCGATAGTGAATGAGAGCAGGTAACAGAACTTTGTCGCTATCTTGCAATGGGGAAATACACAGTACCACGTCTAAATACATATCTACTGCAGACTGCCAACGTAATTGTACTTTTGGGGTTTTTTGCAACATCCACGTATGTTGTGCATTTCTCCCTTGTTTCCAGCAGCAAGTCGATGACTTTTTGAATGTCTACTGCTCAGTGCCAGAGGGCATCCAGAAGGAGAGCACTTGGGAAACACAAACATATGTTCACTTCTGTGACGGCCAAGGAGTGGCGCTGACCCTCAAGCCAGAGCATAGGGTGGAAGATGTTTTATCTTTGGCATGCAAGGTACTCAGTTTTCATGTACGATTGCACCTTGTTAATAGCTGTGGACTTGAGAAGGAATGTCATATATCAGAGGACGTCTATATAGTGAGAGCATAATACCAGCATCTCCCTGTCATTGTATTAAGGCACATTGCTATGTTTCCTTTAGTTGTGTTATTTATGTATTGTAGCCAAGTAGCAGGGTTGTGGAGAGGTTTTCAAGAAGCATTGCTTGAGACAGCGCATAGTGAATACTTAAAGAGCAGTGTCGGTTTGCCAGGTAGTCAGCCCCTGAGAAATCTTAGCACGTGTCCACTTTATGTTGTCATTGCAGCAAACCCAGTTGTTCTGTGCAAATTAATCCCAGAGGAGTAACGGGGACTAGTTGAGTTAATGCCAGGAGATTAGGACATTTAAGACTGCTGTGACAAAGGCTATCATATATGTTTGCTTCTTAAAGGACCCTTTTAAGCTTTTAATTAAATACCAGCTCTACTTGTGAATTTCAAATAGTGCGTTCCCTTCTGAGTCAGTGCCAACGATTTGAGAGGGATGGCTGTAGATCTTGGGACGGAAAACTGAGTCACAGGTTGAAGGTAAAGTAGAAATATCCATTTTAACTACAGACAAAAGACCAGCACCTCTAGAACATCGCAACGTACCTAGCACCTGTGTCTCCACATGAGTCAGTGCTTGAATTTAGCTCTAACTTCATGATTCAAGTCACTTAAATTATGCAAACAAGCTTTTTGGAAAAACTACCTTTTTACTGCCAAGTTCTGTGTTCTGACAACTGGTAAATATAGCTTATTTATTTCACAAGTAAAGGGGAAAATCAAGGAAAAAAAGGAGTCCTGCTCTGTACAAAATCCAGCTGTAGCTTTTGGCATAGTGAACTTTCAGGTGAGCTCATTCAACTGGCTTGAAGTTAATGAATTTTGAGGCTTCTAGTGAAGGAAAGGACCCAATCTAATGGCTCTTTGCACCTAGTAATGTTGTAAACAAAGAAAATTATTAAATTATACAAGTTTAATTTAAAAATCCAGGGTGAACTATAGTTTTTAAATCAAAATAAGCACACTGATTTAGCCAAGTCACAATGTGTCTCCATGGCATCACTGAGAAGAAATTATCTTCTCATTGCTTTTGCTGGTGGAGACTGAATCCTGGAGAAACTGTTTAATGCCTGGCCTTACTTTTTAGAAATTCACTGTACCTAGTTAGGCTAAAGGGATTGTCTGAGACATTATTTGACCACCAGATGGCACGGTAGAGCTGAAACATGTGGAAGTAGTTATGGTGACGTGCAAGACCCCTGAAAGAGGAAATAAAATTTATAAACGTAAAATTAAGTTGAAAAGGAAATTCCTTAGCTCTGTTACTCCATCATTCCAAAATATTTGTAATTGTAAAGCTGACTTTTAATTTGCATTGTCTGTATCACATGAAAATTTAGTTTTAATTTATTTGATTTTCGTCTTAAACATTTTTCTGTTTTATTTTTTCTTTCTATTCTGTGTGTAAAGCTTTTCATAAGCATTCTCTAATGCTGAATACTTTCTGCTCATCTGTCCTGGTTCTTTTCCTTCTTACATTTTCATTCTGCTCTGGTGAGTGTAAGGAGTCTTTCTTCTTAACAGAACGTGTTTGAATGTTATGTGTATAAGGATAAAGTTCAAAGGGGTGGTTGGTTTTTTTCCCCCTTCATTCATGCTTTATGGGGTTTATACTTTTCTCATTTCTGTTTTCCATCTGAGCCTTTTGGATAGCACGTATAGAAAAAAATGTGCATTCAAATACAATTGTTCAGGATACAGAACACATGCAACTCATAAACTGTTACACATAATAAAATGTTAGGGTAATTACTAGTTACTCAGTAGATTCAGATTTTGTAAGCTGCAGAGATGCGTTAAAGAGGTTAAATAACCCTCAGGGATGTAGTCATTCCTTCTCTTTTAGAAATGTTGCTTCCTCCTGTTTTAGAAATGTTGCTCTATTAATATGCTAAAACGAAATGTTTTGTGCAGTGGTCTCACCAGCATCCTGATTTTCAGAGAGGCTCCCATCAGGGGCTCGACACTTTCAGGCTAATATCCTTTGGGAATATTCCTATTTCCTTTTGACTTCCTGTTGAGACAGGATTTTTGCTTTGACCTCACGTGGTGAAAAAAAATAGGTGAAACTCTCTGATCATAGATGAAACCCAGCAATAAAAATAAAATCCAATAAAGGCAAACCCTTAGGGAACCTGCTTCCCATCCCATCCCCTCTCCTAACAGCCCATACATGCATACACATTTTCTACATCAGAAGAAAAAGTTGCTGAGCAGAACTGAGTCATTAAAAGTAGTCACAGAAAAAGATGGTTGTGAGTGTAAGTTCAAAAGGACAGAAAGCAGTTGTGATATCTTTGGAAACATATAGCAGTGGTCAGTTAATCTAATAGCCAGGACATAGTGTTTATGAAAGGATTTGGGAGGATCGTAAGGGAAAATGGAAATTGCACTTGAACCTTATCTTCTAAGCAATGCAGCTAGTTTTGTTTATACCACAAAAATAGTTAGAAAATGACTTGTTGAGGATTGCTTTTGCATGATTTCTAAAGAGCTTTGTGTGTGTGTCATTTCTTTGTCTTCTGGGATTCTGGAAATAAATAACAAATTCCAAACCCCGTTCTCTTTATTCCTTAGATGAAACAGCTGGAGCCAAGACACTATGGTCTACAACTCAGAAGACTGGTTGATGAAAATACTGAGTATTGTGCTCCTGAACCATATGAATACATAGTAGACCAGGAAAGTGTGACTCCTTTTAGATAAAGCTACAGTTGAATTATCACCTACGAATATGTGTGATTTAGATCTAAAATAAGGTTTTAAAGCTGTTCCTGGATTGCATTCTGCCATCCTCGTTCACACAGTCCATGCCTATGCAGACGTTTGGGTGGCTAGGCACCGCAAACACTCTCTTCAAGAACCATTTGAAGATTTAAGTGGGGCTTCTGGTACAAAAGCAAAGTGTCAGTCTCTACTCCAGGCTGGGTTTTCTATCTTTAGCTTAGTCTGCACATAGTCCCACTGATACCGGTGACGCTTGCGCAGTAACAGTTCTCTGTGTAAAGACAGCAAGTTTTGGCTCTTTATTGATGCAAAGAATACTGTGCTTATTTCTCATGCTGTACCTTTGGGTTTTGATGCTTGCAATTTCATAATTTGATGACTTCTGTTATTGTTTTTTCCCAACAGGTGTATGATGAAATAGAAATTTGTCCATTAAATGTTTATCACGTTCATCTTACAAAGACTGAAAACATAAGTGATTTTGGTAAGCTCTCAGGAATTTTTCTTTCTATTCTTCTCATTGCTTACTTTCTCTCTTCAGGATTTTTCTGTCTCTGAGAGCAGGTAGAGCCATCCTTGATAGCTCAAAGTCTGAGTCTGCAAAGGACTCAAGGCATTATAACAAAGACCCAAACTGGTTGTTTTACACTGGCAAGCGCATTTCTTATGTTTGGGAAGGGCCCACGTCCAATTCTGCTGCGCTGGCCAAATAATTCAAGCGTGGAATTGTCAGAAGACTAATGTCCTTTGCGAGGATTAATACAATCAGTCTCGGTCAGGCCATGGTCAAGGTCTGCCCTTTTCTTTTTTGATAGTGGGATCCTCTTTTGGCACAATATCAACACAGTGTCCTTTGGTACAAATTCTGACAGGCTTTTTGTCCATGGGACGCAGTTATGCCAAGGAATAATTATATACCTTGCAAAGATACCTTTGTAAGGCAGCTCTGTGCTGGTCTTTGGCTGCAAGTCTGTTGGTATAAATTATTCCTTTTTGGGCTGTCTCACTGGTCTATATGGATTTGCTGCTTTATAGTTCGGGTTTCCAGTTTTTGGATCTGTTTGAGACGTCTGATGGACACACTGCAGAACTCTTACCATAACAATGAGCTGTGTAATTGAAAGGTCATGTGGGGCTGAGGTAGAAAATATTTTTTTTTTTAAAATGTAATTTGGTTTTTTTACAGCACAGCATGACATTTTCTGGAAGTTGAAAAGTCCTATTAACTTTAACAGGCCTTACAATGACTGAGAAAAAATGTGATAGATTTCTCTGTGCTCCGTGGATGTGTTCTCACGAGAAGTATCCTCCCTCTGGTTGTGCAGAGTCTACTAAATACACAAAATAAAAGGGAAATGTTTCCAAGAAAGTTTATTTGATTTAAACCTCTTTTACTTCAGGCTTTGCTGTCACAGCACAAGTTGATGAAAATCAGCATCTCACCCGTATATTTGTAAGTGATGTTCTCCCTGATGGATTGGCATACAAGGAAGGTATTGTATCGTATTTATGTTTAATACTGTACTTCATTATCTTGTTAACGTCCCAAAACATGAAGGAGCTTTAGTACTGCTGTCTGAAATGTTCTTGGCTTTTAGTATTCAGAGTTTTCTTTCCTGAAGACCATGGAAAGTATGTGATATTAGGAAAGATAATGTACACAGAGTAACGGAGTTATCCTTTCAATATAGTGGGGAGAGTTCTGGTTCACCCTTGGAGACAAAGTCTGTGTTCAGTCATCCAACCGAGTGCTTTTGCACAGAGGAACAGGCTGGAGAAAGAGTTCATCTCACACTGGGGAACCTCATGGTCTTGGTCAGTCTCCAAGACCCATCACTTCTACTTTTGCTGGCAATGAAAAGTAGCCTCCCTCCCCAAAATAGTTTTCTGCATACGTTTCTGTGAGCGCCTTCTCTGCTGCGCTGCTCAGAAACCGTGCTTCTCTTCATCGGCACAGCAGGATCACATGAGTTCTGCTCTCTGAAAAACAGAGGCAAACCCAGAAAAATGTAGACAGTGAGTTTCATTTGCTACCTGAGGGTAATGACCACTTGGTTGTTGCTGACCTTGCAAGGCAGCGGTTGCCACTGTTTAGATTTATACAAAAGCTGATAAAGACTCCATCCACTGTTGTTCCAGTTTTGCATGAATGATTTGATCTGCGTGACTAGTGCCTTGTTCTTCCCAGATAATGAAATATGTGTTATGGTGCTGTACACTGGAGTTGTGAGAGGTGCCTCTATTCTAATCTTCTTAAAAGTTGTGCTGCCCTCCTGCCCACCAAATTCTGTAGCATCTTTAGAAAGAAACAACTTGATTTCTGTACTGTGTGTAACACCTATCAAAGTAAGCATGAGGTCAATCTGTATGATTATAGCACAAATAAAGTTCCCATCGATTCTAATGGACTAGTGGTAGGATTAGGCTATTTGAATTAAAACCACAAAAAGAAAAGGTGAATCGGCATAAGGTTTGGTTTGTGACCCTTTACGTTTTATATTCCCTCTTTTTTTTTTTTTTTTCCTTCCCCTTCTTCTTCTTCTTCTTCCCTTTCACATGCTCCCAGGGCTCCGAGTAGGCAATGAAATCCTGAGCATAAATGGAGAGGCTGTGTCTGATCTTGACCTCAGGCAGATGGAGTTACTGTTTTTGGAGAGAAGCGTAATGCTCACTCTGAGAACGAACCATTACGGGACCCAGCAAACCTCATGTGCATCCTGGTCAGATGGCGACATTTCCAGGGACCCAAAGAGTTTGTTGCCCCCTCCAAACCAGTCACAGCTCCTGGAAGAGTTTCTAGATAACTTCAAAAAGAATACAGCAAATGGTAAGAGGCTGACAATAATTCCATTACTTTCACCTCACTTCCAATATCGCTGTTTTTTAAAACTCAGTTATGTTTAAAATTCTATGTTTGCCTCAGTGAGAAACCCAAGTACAAATTGTTTAAGTTCCATTTATGCTCCATATCTGTCTGTTATTTTATTATTTTCTAGAAAGTAGAAATGGAACAGAATATGATCATTTCTGCAGGGAAATTTTATTCTTTTAATCTGTTTGGCTGCACCATCCAGTATTATTAAGTGCTCTCTTAACTGTTCTGTGTCATCTCGGGTACCTCCAATACATCCATTTCCCAGGCATCGGTGGTTGAAATGATGCGATGGCTTTCAGAGGCAGAAGTACTGTTCTGTGTTTACCATGCTTTACCTATGGTAAAGTACCGCATACATTAAGGGTACCTTAAATGCAATAATCATCATCACCTCAGAAAGGAGTCATTTAGCTCTGCTCCCACCCAATGATATTACCATGTTCCCATTGGATGCAGCTGCTCACTGTGTAGAAGAAAGCCTATGAAAACAGCTTTCATAGGGACTGTTTTGCTATTACCTGCTCATATTTCTTACTCAATGTAATACCACTGTATTAAGCATTGAATGGAGGGCGTATCCTAACAGTGCTGTGTCAGGGTGAGATCCTGATGGGTTTCCATGTGAGGAGCACCAGGCAGGGAAGGTGCTGAAAGCCTACGTGGTAAGGACTGTTCCTGGATGACACCACGGCCCCCCAACCCCAAGGAAGGTACCAGTGCTCACTGCTGGGTTGCCTTTTCAGCAGGAAATAGGAGGTGGCACATAGAGGGGCACTGCCACACTGGGTGGAGGAGAGCCGTGGTCACCCTTCCCTTCCTTCAGCTGATCTTACTTCACGTGAGAAATACATCTTGTGATACCAGAATACTTGTAAACACCTGTCTGAAATAGAGAGTACGTGGGGATTTGCTCCCCTTCCTTCCCACTCCTTGACTATTTTTCAAACAAGATAGAAGCAAATTTAACTCCAGTTGAGTGTAAAAGGTGCAGTTTCCTCGCTGCACCTCTGGGGGATGCTAGTAAAATTCTGCAGGAAAGCTAGCCAGGGCACACTGCTGTGCGAGGAGAGCAGCAAGAGGTACAAAAAGGGATCGCTGATTTTTGCATGTAATTACGGTGGCAAGTGTTTTCTGATTGGAATTTTTTTCGTAATTAAAAATGGGAGAAGAAAAAGAATCACACAGGAGAAGTTGTTAGAGTGGATTTAATTATAAAGCAATTTTTTTAGGTCGTCTTTTGAAATTAAAAGGAATCTGAATACAAGATTTGTGATACAGTAAGTAGCATCTCTCTCAGGGGCCTTATTTCAATTTAAAATGCCATTAAATTGACTAGTGGCACATAAAAGTTAGTGTCATAAAACAAAAATTATGATAGAGCTAATTAATTACATAATTATACTATGGCTATCATTCAGCTTGTTGGCTTGATATCATAGGCCAGCATTACCTGGAGTATTCAGCATAGTAAATGTACGTGTCCATCCACTAGATTCCTCATTCCTCCAGGATAAATTTGCAACCTATGCAAATATACCATTATAATAGGAAATTACTGGAGTATGTATTATACTCTAAGCACTAGTGGGTAAAGGGACATAGTATATTTGCTTTTCTCCTTAAAAGCAGCTAAGGAAGATTTATTTTATTCTGAAAGGGAACAAATAGTTCTAAACTAAGCTTCGTGAGAAAGACTTTCATGCTTATTGAATTCAGTGCTTAGTGTCTGATCACCTGATCGCATTCAAATGGAAACAGAAGAAAATGGCATTACTTGGAATTAATAGATAATAATAAATGGTTTAACTGTTCTATACCCTGTTACTCACTCAGGAATTGAGTAAGATTTTAGATAAGAAGAGGGGGTATTTAATGATCCAAGCAGGGATTTGGAGGCCAGACTCTGAAATTCACATCCAGTGTTTAATACTGTTCTGTCTCCTTTGATAGAGTTGAGTGAGTCACTCTTAAGACCACAGTTTTCCAAAATAATTTCTGATATTTGCTTGTCCGTGTTGAGCCTGTTCTTCCAAGGCAGTGCCTTTGAAAGTCAGTTAGTGCCAGTGGAGGGGGACCTCTTTCAAACATCAAGCACAGTTTGTCTCAAGGTACATACCTGGAGTTAAAAACCTTAGTGTTTCTGCTGTTGCCTCCCTGTTTTTAAAAATTAACTAACTCTATTTATCTTTCTAGAGTACTGTGAGGATTAATGAGCTAAAATTAACAAAGTGTTTGGAAAGTGGAAATTTTCAGCCCAGAGTCACGTGGTAACACCCTGCCTCGTGCTTGGTGACAACCACCAGGCGAAAGCAAAACAGAATTTACTTTAAATCACTGGCTTCGTATAACTTGGGTGGTAATAGTTTGTCCACATTTGTTTACGTTTTGTAACTGCTTAGCATAACTCTGTTGCATGCCTTTTCCTACGTATTCTGCTATGTTGAGGATACCCAGTTATACCTCGTGGCAAACTTTGGCAGTCTTTACTGTACAGAAGGGAAGTGATTGACTTTCTCCAAAGCCACTAACTCTGCCACTCCTAAAAATCATTCCCAGGGAATTTTCTGTGAGAGTGATTCATTTTCTCCAAGAGAAAATGTATTTTGTAGCTGTATTTTGGACCTGCTGTGGTCATATCATTTGATCTCCCACATGGCAACACTATGTGCTTGCTGCTTAGCCGCTTGGCTAGTAATAAGCTTATCCTGGAAAAGAAATGAGATGAAATACTTTTTAAAAATGCACTTACAAATGTGGAAAACCAAATAACAGAGCAACTAAATTTGCTCCAAGCTCCAGCGCTAAGGAAATTAAACAAATATTTGTGTAGAATTAAAAAATGAGGGAACTGGACTGGAATTCTTACAACTGTGGAGGAAAAAAATGCCACATTTTAGGATGGCATGGATATTTAAGGAATAAACAACAGAGAAGGCACAATAATTGAAAACTGTGTATTTAGGGCAACCCCGTGTGGGTTAATGGTATATCTATAGAGTGCTGAGGCAGGAGGTAGAAGCATTAGTAGGTGTGAAAACCCATTGCAGTATGTGAATTGCTGTCAGAGTTGGGCGATCTTTTTTTTCCCCCCAGCAAGTGGGTGTTTGCCAAAAAAGCTGTCATTTCTGGTTAGTTGACACTGTTGAAATCAACCCTAATTTGTAAATAGATCTGTGTGATTTGAAAAAAAAAAAAA
>WAAD01021450.1:34355-49481 GCA_013389945.1 Fregata magnificens | reverse complement strand
GTCTTTATCTCAGGCATCTCAAGTTGGGTGCCAAAGGCAGACAGTGTGCCTTCTCCACCTTCGCAGCAAATCACCGGGGAACAGCTAATTTAATCTGGCATTGATTTAGAGCAACTTTTGTGAGTGTGAGGCACATCACAGAAATTTTAACTCATACAAATTCATGGGATCATGGAATTGTTGTCTGGAAAAGACCTCTGTAGTTCATCCTTGTACTTGAAGCAGGACTATCAACAACACTAGATCAAGGCTTGATTTGTTAGTATCTAAGTCCTAAAAAGCTCCAGAGATGGAGACTCCTCAACCTCTGTTGGAAATCTGTTCTTGTGTTGCACTGCATTTGTAGTCAGTATGTTTGTCTTAATGTTCTAAAATTGATTTGCAGTATTTGAAAACGAGAGGTACAGGATATGAATTGCTCATATAAATAGGGAAAAAAATCATTAATGCAGTCAGGACAATAAAACCGTAACAACCACATTGGATTTTTAGAACACCTCCTCTTTAATGACACAAGGTGATTATAACTATGTAGAAAAGAAATACATTTATTTACATTCTTCGCAAAGCATTGAAATATCCTTCAAATTCTAACACTAGTGCAAGGTATTGTTCCATGTACCTCCATCCCGTTTTCAAGTATGTGACCATTTGTTGTTGTTGTTCTTAAGGAACTAATTCCTCAGTTTAATAAGTCTCAACAACGGGATGTTTTTCTGACCTTTAAACTGTTTTTTTCTGTTACTTATTTATATCATGCTGCTGAGGCCCCTGTAGTTCACATTTATTGTATCTTTTGTTTCTCTTCCACAGTCTTTTAGTAATTTTTGATGCTGCAAGCGCTCAAATTCCACAATGATAAGCCTATTGTAAAACCTGATTAGACTAGATTTTTCTTAACAGTAATGAGGAGTACAGTTTTTCACATAGTTTCACAAGAGGGAACTATTTATTTATTTGTTTATTTATTTTTTGAAGTAAAGAGAATTTGGAGTTTGGAGGGACCCATAAGCAAATGGCTAAATGCTTGGGCATTTTAGCTCTAACTTATAACACTTAAACAAATTTGTCTTGTGTTTACATAAACATCAAAATTCCCTAAGCATGCCATTCTAGGAAGTAATATGTAGAACAGTTTTATAGCTGTGTGGACTAAGGACATATCATAAGTCAGAAGCAGCAGCTGTTCCCTTTGCTAGCCAAGCCATTTAAGCAGCATTTGCTCATCGGTTCATCTTTTCTTAGCATGATCCAAACACAGTGACAGAAAACAATAAGTCTCTTGGCTGACAAAAAGCCTGGGTTTAGATTTAACCACACTCTTCTGGCAAAATTAAATGTTTATACCAAGTTCTGGTTTTGGTTTTTCTTCTCAAGAACAGTTCAGAGATTCCAATTCAAAACAAAAGTGCCTACAAGTCTTATCCAAATTAAGAAAACTATAGACTGTTAAGTACCATTATCTTTCAAGGACCACTAAAGGTTTTTATAGGTTTCTTTGACTTACAAGCTGCAAAGACTAATTTTTATTAAAAGGCCATTTTTATAGACACCAGCTTAGTGGAAATGAAGGAGTTTCATAACATCTTTTGTGTCCATTTTGGTTAATGAGCCAAAAAAGTCCTTAAGCGTTAATGGCCCAATCACCCTCTCACTGTAGTCAACAATAAATAGCATCATCATGGATGTTAATTGTAATAAGACTCACTGAGTAAAGCTGCTGTGACTAAACGGTTCTCCCTAAAAGGGAGGAAAAAAGAACAAGTTAGGAAAAGCCTCTGTTTTTAAGCCAACTGGAAATACTCACTATAGTAGATGCAGCTCCCATCTCTCATCACAAACTACCAGCTAGTATGTCAAGAAAGAGACCAATGGCAGAAAAAATGGAAAAGAATGAGAAGATAGAATGGAAGAGGAACACAAGGCATTAGAGTCAAACCCCATGCAGGGCACGTGCCCAGTTGTGTGAAAGAGCTTCAAGGAAGCTGACTACTGGAGTTCTGCTCCCTTCCATATCCTGATAACATCAAAAAGCAAAGTGAATACAAAGAACAATTTAAATGAATTTAGTTGTATTTATCTGCTTAACTGGGTTTTTGTGAAAATTGATTATGAAATATTTATAATATGCTTTGAAAATAAAAAGCAGCAGATAAGGTTCATTTAAGTATTATTTTAGACACAGTAGTCACTGTGGTTAGAACTGTGAGCTGTTTTTCGTCCTGAATTCTTGGCCTCAGGAGTTGTAGCTTTCTGAAATTTTTTATACTTTGGGCAGGTGCTACATACAGTCCAACTTTGAACGAAGACAATTTGTCTATTTTTTTCCTCAGGCTTCATAAATGTAGAGATCAAGAAAGACCTGTGCATATCTAGTCTGACCTCCAGTATAATATATGACATAACATTTCAAAGAGTAGTTCCTGCTTTCAGTAGAGTGGCAGTTGAACTGTGTCTTCTCTTTAGAAAAAGGCACTCTATCTTGATTTAAGTTTTTTTCAGGCAGCAAATAATCCCCACAATTGCATTTTAATAGGAGCCAGGCAACAAAATATACATTTCCATTTAAAAAAAAAAAAAAAGAAAGAGGGAAATATTTATCATAATTTATCAGCTCTGCCACTGAAAGAATTAAAAACTGGACTCTGAAATTTGGAAGCAATAGATCTTTCACTGAATCCCTTAGGAAATGCTAGGAAACTTATTCTGATTTCACAGGAGTATACAATTTTTAAATGCATACAATACCCTCTTTCTAGCTTCTATTCCTCCCAAGTAAAACATATAGTAAACCAGTAAAGTGCTACTTCAAGGAACTTATCTGCAGAGTAACATGTACATAGAGCTAGAGAGCATAACCGTTCAAGGGAAAACTGTTTCCCACCAGTTTTGGAAACATAAAATTTAAGTTAGCTTTTTGTGTTGGCATCAAAATGTAGAGATAATTCTCATCTCAACTACTGAAAAAGAAGTAGAAAGACCCAGTTGAAGATGCTTTATGAATGGTGACTCCTCCGAGTACAATTACCCAACATTAGAGGCCCTACTAGAGACCCAGCTTATTAGGCATTAATGCCTATATACCTGCATTAAAGGCATGCTGAGAGGAATTAAACTGTGGCTGAAGCTCATCATTGTGTGTATTTCTTGCCTGTAAACAGCCCCTAGATATTATCAGCAGCTTCTACAGCTTAGAGAATTCTCACCTCTACTGCAGAGTCCAAGGAGCAGTCCTTGGAAATTATGGAATGAAAAGCATGCCATAAATTGTGACTAAATAATGCACTGCAGATTAAGTATAATATGTAGAACAATAGTGAGCAGATGCCAGCAACAATGGGCTAATAAAGACTTGGACCTACAAAGACCTGCATTTACTTTGGTGAGTAAGTAGTACGTGAGTGGGAACATGGGAGTAAGTATTTCTTCTCTATAACAAATGCATTCAGAATCAGGCTATTAGTTTTGTAGTTAATGGACATAGCTTCTAAAAGGCACCTAATAAAACTAGCACTGTTCAGACATATGCCACTAAATTAGCTTAGTTAACTGGCTCACCCTCCCAATTAGATTGAAAGAAATCTATACTTCTAGAAAGGAAATATATAGTAGAGTTGCTGATTAAAATCCCTTTCCACAAAGCATTTCAGCAAGTGATTAGTCTGAAACACCTGCTTAATTTCTACTGAAGTGAAGGAAACTTTTGTACATGTTTTAGGGCTTTCCTGAAGAGTTGAGCGGTTATATTATTAAAATATGTACCACAGACAAAAAAAGAACATGCTATATAAAAGGTCTGATTTACAAGACACTTATTCTTACACGTACTTTAGTTTAATCATAGAAGACTGGGAGAAAAAAATAATCACAAGTATCCAGCACACCAGTACCAGAAAAATACAGATGCTATTGTAAGATATTGCTTTGAATTATAATGTATACATTGTTAAAGATTACAAACACTTATTATGCACTAGGGGTATACACAAAACCTTTAATTTGTCACTGCTTGTCTATACAGTGCTCAGACAGACAGGCTTAACATTCTCTCACTTGTCATTCTTGTCATGAATTTATTATGCATTTGTTCTATGGGGATCATTTGCTAAGATGAACAAGCAATATCAAAGCATTTTAAAAATGGGTAAACTGTGACTGGTAATCTAATCACTAGAAATAATTGTCAAGAAACAATTATAAAGAATTGTAATATTCCAGGGCATAACTCCATATACCATGGATGGATAGATAAAACTATCAGAATACAATAAAGAAAGATACCTGGTTTCCTTCTTATCCACATGCAAATCTATATGAAATAAATATTAATGGAAGTTTGGAGGTGGCACCAATGTAAGTGACTTCAAAGAATGAAGGCCATCCTTTCCTCAGCAGTTCTTCCTTGCAGTGCTGGTTTTTCCTTTTTTTTTTTTTTTTTTATTTACCTTGTTTGTGGAATGAGTTCTGAATGTGAGCAAGGATGGTAGTCTGTGTACGTTTGCCCAGACCAGGCAATGTTATTTAGAAGTCTTTCAAGAGCTATTATCAGTAAAAGGAAAAAGAAACTACACCTCTTAATGTGCAGAGCATGAAGTCATTTAACATGAAACAGACGAGACATAGAGAGGGTTTTTAAGCTATTTTTGCCTCAAGCTTCTCTGTGGGGAGAGGATACAGAGCTAAAAAGATCTATGGCTTTATTTATAACCCCATTTAAACCACAAAAATAACTCTTCAATTTTTTCATAAGCTATCTCATAAAAATATTGCTCGAGAAATCTGGTTTTAGTTTGCTTTCAATCAAGAGATTTGCATCTCATTGAAACCGGTGTAGCATGATATATCGGGAACCTACATCTTAATAAAGATGCTATTTCTGATATTTTTTGGGGGGAATGAAAATATGGAAATATTACAATATATAGAATATATATTTCCTATACACAGAATACATAGAAAATAGACTTTTTGTAAAATAAATGGTCTGATATTAATCTTAACTCAAACATGTATAGGTTAGGTCCATGAAACAAATAAAATATTTGCCCAGAGAGATGGCAAAATACTTTCCCATTAAATGAAAAATGAGGGAATGGTTTGTATAGAAAGAATGGAGGAAGTGAAGGGAAGAAATGGAAGAGTGGATAGAATGTGTTATTATGGAGATGACTATCACAGGGAATTAATAATTTCTTGGATGCACAGACAGCAACAGATAGAATAATATAAACGCATATTAGGAGAGGAAAAAGCCATAAAGAACCTGTTTATTCCATGATCGGGTCATCATCATATAAAAGTTGGCTACCTGGATTCCAGTGTTGTCTCCAGAATCATTTGCAAGAGCAGCTTTAGGGAACTGAGTGTTGCCCTGCATGGAGCACAGCTCTTCATATGGAAGCCCTTATTTTCCTAAGGAAAGAATAAGAGAAAGCATGCAATGGAGAGGGGCCTGTAAAACAGAAGCGAGAATGAAGGAGGTATGCGTAAAAATAAAAGCAAATCACAGAAACTAGAAAAAATTTCTGGCTAAATGTGAGCCCTGGGGGAGCATACTGGGCCTGGCTGAGGGGGAGCTGGTTTCCCCCCGCCAGCCTGCTGTGCTCTGTGTCGGTGGCTGGAGGCGGCACCAGTGTCTGGCTGTGGCCGGGCGGTGCCTGCCAAGCCCCGGGGCTGCCTCTCCAACATTCCCCCCCCACACCCCAGCTGTGGGCTGGGGGTGGGCGGCATCTTGGGAGGGGGCGGCCAGGACAGCCGGCCCGGGCTGACCGGGGCTATTCCGTACCGTGTGACGTCTGCTCAGGGATAAAAGCTGGGAGGAAGGAGGGAGCGGGGGGCATTCCTGGTTTGGGACGTTGGTCTGTGTCCTCGGGAGCAGCCGCGGCACGTGCTGGGCCCTGCTTCCCGGGCGGGGGCTGGGCGTCGCTGTGGTGAGAGGTGGGGAGTGGGGTCCGTGTTGTCCTTTCCCTTTTGTTTCCGCACGTGGTCTTTGTTTCATTAAACTGCCTTTGTCTTGACCCAGGAGGTTTCTTTCCACCTCATGTTCTCCCCCTACCCTGCTAAGGAGGGGAGTGATAGAGCGGCTGGGTGGCAGCCGGTGTCCAGCCAGGGTCAAACCACCACAGGGAGTTAATTTTCACTGCTGCTCTGTTCGGGAGAAAAATATTTTAACCCCCTCCATAGATTCAAGAGATAAAAGTTCTGGAGTCTCAACCCTACATCTTACTTAAATTTCATTACCAACTTTCAAGTTCCATTTAAAAGACTCCCATATGTTCCCATTGAAAACATAATATTCTCTGACTTGTGAATGCTGAATCTACTATTTTAGGCACTCCCGATTAGAAGCTAGCTACCCTCTTAGCTAGTCTTGATTAGAAACTAGAGGACAGATGTTTCTGTCCTATTTCTATGTGCCCGACACCAAAGACTGATTATCATAATTTCTCTCCTTTAAAGCGTCATCTTACCTTTCTCTCCCATCAGCTTTCCGCTGTCAGGCCTAGACTTCATGCCCAGGAGGAAGACTTAAGTGTAGTATTGACTAAGCTGACTATAGATGGCAAATAACTTCCATGCATTCATCTGGAATTAGTGAATATGTTGAAACTAATGAGAAACAGAGAACAGGAAGCAAGTTCACAAACTGAGCCCCTGGCAGTCCGCTTGCCTTATTTGTTTAGACCACTCTCTAGGACAATGCCTGAACAAAGGTCTGAAAGATTACCTTGGGCACCACCCCAAAACCCAGAACTGATCTGCACAATTTGGCTACTTTCACTCTGAACAGTCCTTTACCACCTGGGACTTTTCACCCTCAAGGGTCACTGCTTTCTCTCATGTAACTTCTAGGGTTTGAAACAGTTTTGTGCTATAAAAACACTCCTCTGTTTGGCCGAAGTTCAACCACCAAATTGTTTCAGACACATTCAGCTGAAAAAGCAGAGAAACTGATAACTACGTGGTAGGGCCAAGGAGCTACAGCATGGGGCCCAGAGGGCTGAGTGCGATGTAGCATGGATGCAGCTGCTGTGCTGTAGTAGTCAGCCTTAGGCGCCATAGCTATCAGACAGTCTCCACCAGGTGCCCTTAGAGAGGAAGGAACATAATCAGCCCATATTTTTCTTTAATTATCAGTATAGTCTAGTCTATGTGTCCAGCTAGAAGTGCATCTTTGGTTTATGAAATCTATCAAATGAACCAGAAATGGATTTCTAGCAATTAACAGAAAAGTGAGCAGCAGTGCAGAAATCTAAGGCTGAAGACAACAATCCAGAAAGGTGAAAAGCAGAAGATTCAAATGCCATTGCTATGTCAACTCCAGTAAGCTGAATGTGCCTGGGACAGTTCTGTGGCACAGAGGCCAAGCAGTATGAAGTGGCCTGCACCCTGTTACACACTTTTTACCCCACCGGACAGGATGGTAGCACGCAAACTGCCTGTTAAGAAAGCTCTGTGGCCTGTGCTAACCCGTGATAGGTGCTGAGGAAACATTTAGCATGGGACCAGTCCGCTGGTTTCCAGCATAGGTTACTGAGACCTAGGTTCTGGAAGGATCAAGAATCACCTCCAACCAAAAATGGTTCATCCCAGAGAGCAGGAACTAAAGCAGGAGTGGACAAGGAGATCCTAACAAAACTCAAATGTAGAAATGAAACATACAAGAGGTGGAAGCAGGGACAAGCAACCTGGGAGGAAAGTAGTGACACTGTCCAAAGCATGCAGGAATGCAGACAGGAAAGCCAAAACCCACCTGGAGTTGAATGTGGCAAGGGATGTGAAGGGCAACAACAAGGGCCTCTACAGATATATCAGCAGCGAAAGGAAGAGTAGGGAAAACACGGATCCTCCAATGAATACGTTAGGAGGTGGTGTGGCAAAGGATATGGAAAGAGCTGAGGTAGTCAATGCCGTCCTTGCCTTAGCCTTTAGTGGTATGACCAGCCTTCATGAATACCAGGCCCCTGTTACCACTGGGAAACTCCTTGATGGAGGAGGATCAGATTAGGGAACATTTAAACAAATTAGACGTGAAAAAGTCCATTGTGTAAGATTATGTGGAAGGAAAGTGTCTGTTCCCTTAAGCGTATCTGGTCAAGGACCTTTTTCACTGCAAAAAAGGGATAATAAGAAAAGAAGGAAACCATAAACAAGAACATACAGGGACACAAACCTAACCGAGAAATGATAGGGGATGCAATGATGAGAACCAAACCTAGTCAGTTGCAGTGATTGATGAGGGCATGTGGGAGTGTGAGAATGTTTACTCCAGTGAGGTTATCTGATCAGCGATCTTGTGGATTGGGAAACTAAGGGAAAAGGGAGAAAGCAGAAACAAAATATACCAAACACAGACCTGACAAAACACACATGGAGACAATGATAAGACACAAACCTCGCTAGTCACATTCATTGATGGGCTACCCAGAAACTACAAGTGCCGCTTCCAGGAAGATCAACCTTGACTTTGCAACTGATAAGACCATAAACCAGGGGAGACCCTGACTGGGATGGGTGCAGGCATCAATAGAGCTGTACAGACCCACAGGGGACTTGCAGGGAAAGGGAGAGCAGGGAGGAACTAAAGGGGGGTAGGCAGAAAGTGTTATAAAAGGGGCTGGTTGTGTGTAAAATGAGCCTTGTGTCCAGTCACAATGGTCTGTCCTGTTTTACTAAATCCTTTCTTAACAATCTCGCTGCGTAATCTTGCTCCCTGTCCCATGTGTGTCAGTGCTGCAAGGGCCCAGTGCCAGCTACTGGGGGGACCGTTGTGAGGGGACTGGGTGCCAGCTCCTGAGGTCAGACCGGGAGTGGTGGCCCGCCTCTGGCCTGTGGTGTCAGCTACTGGAGCCAGTGGGGTTGCAGCATCAGCTACTGGAGTTGGTAGGGTCTTTAACCTCCAGCCACTGGGGCGGGAATGGTGTGTGTCTCAAAAACCAGCTACTGGGTGGGAACATGTGTGAGTGAAGTGAGTGAGGGGCTCAGGGCCAGCAGCTGGATGGGGACCACAGGTCACAGCCCGTGTGCTGGGTGCTGGCTGCTGGGGGCAAGCAGGCGTGCGTGGGGTGTGCATGTGGATTTGCTGGAAAACTCCAAGCTGGACCAGCTGGCGAGTTGGAGGCCCCAGGTCTGGGCAGGGGTATCAGATGAGTGGAGGGTCTGTTCTGGTATTCAGGGGGACCTGTGAGTGTGGGGTTCCTGTGGGACAAGTGTGTGAGTGCTGCATATTTGCAGCGAGCACCCAGCTGGATGAGCCAGTGTCTGGGATACGTGCTCAGCTTTGCCGCTGGTTGAACCTGCAAACTGGAAAGCAGCAGCCGTATCCAGCAGCTCCAGTGGCTGGGCAAGAGGAAGCCCTGGGCTGGCCAGAGCTGCTGGAGGAGCCATGCTCCTAATATCCCTTATCACATGGGATCTGATGGGCAGCACCCGTGGGTGCTGAGGGAGCTGGCTGATGTCATTGCGAGGCCATTCTCAATCACCTTTGAAATGTTATGGTGATTGGAGGAGATCCGTGAGGACTGGAAGAAAGCAAATGTCCCTCTCATCTTCAAGAAGGGCAAGAAGAAGGATCCAGGGAGCTACAGACTGGTCAAGCTCACCTTGATCTCTGTGAAGGTAGTGGAGAAAATAATCATGGAAACCATTTTCAGACATATGAAGAAAGTGATGGGAGTAGTTGGCATCATTTTATGAAGTGAAATCATGCTTGACAAACCTGATCACCTTCTCCAATGAAATGACTGCCTTAGCTGATGAGGGGAGAGCAGGGATTGTTATCTACCTTGAGTTTAGTATGGTTTTCGAGACTCTCTCTCTTAACATTCAAACTGAATAAAGTATGGATAGTGAGGTACACTGACAACTGGCTCGTGCTAGAACCAAAAGATTATGGTCATCACTATGAAGTCATCTAGAGGCAAGTCACCAGTTCTGTACCCCAGGTGTTGACACTAGGGCTGATACCATTTGACATGCCTGTTATTTTTGGGACACACTATCAGCAAGTTTGCAGATGATACAAAGCTGGGAGTAGCGGTTGATAACCAGAGGGTTGTGCTGCCATTGAGTAGGACCTCAGCAGGCTAGAGATCTGGTCAGAACAGATTCCAATGCAGTTCAACAAAGGCAAACGCAAAGTCTGGAACCTGGGGATGAATAACCCCACACCAGCACATGCTGGGGACCAACTGACTGTAAAGTAAGTCTGCAGAGAAGGTCCTGGGAGTCCTGGTGGAAGACAAGTCCTTGCACCACAATGCACCTTGCAACAAAGAAGGCCAACAGCATTCTGGGCTGCATTGGGAGGAATGTTGCCACCAGGCTGAGGGAGGTGATACTTCCTCTCTGCTCAGCACTGGTGAGAAAAATCTGGAGTGCTATGTCCAGTTCTAGGCTCCTCAGTACAAGATATGGACTTACTGGGGCAAGTTCAGCAAAGGGCCACAAAAATGGGCCACAAACATGCTCCAGAGGGCTGGAGCATCTGACATGGGAGAGAGGCTGAGGGAGCTGAGATTGTTCAGCCTGGAAAAGAGGAGGCTCAAGGGGATCCTATCAATGTGTATAAACACCCGATGGGGGTGGGGAGTACAGAAGATGGAGGCAAACTCCTCTTTGAGGTGTGGAGTGACAGGACAAGAGGCAATGGGTACAAATTAAAATACAGGTGATTCCAGTCAAACGTAAGAAAATTTTTTTTTTTTATTCTGGGGATGGTCAAACACTGGAACAGACTGCCCAGACAAGTTGTGGAGTCCGTGTCTGTAGAGGTGTTCAAAACCTGATTGGACATGGCACTCAGAAACTTACTCTAGCTGACCCTGCTCTCAGGAGGGGGTTGGACTAGGTGATCTCAAGAGACACCTTCCAACCTCAGGCATTCTATGATTCTGAAATGCTGTGATTCTGTGACTGTAAGTATTTCTTGAGTTACTAGAATAGATAAAGCCAATATGACTGGCCATTCATAGTAATTGATGCCCCTACATAAGAAGTCATTCCGTTTTATAAACAGTTAAAAAAAGAGAATTAAAAAAAAATTTATTACATTACTCACTAATGAAGATTAATCACTCTATTTTGACTTGCTATTAATTAAAGTGATAATGGATGAAGACAGTGGTCAACAAAAACAATAAGTTCAGCATGTGTATTTCATTATTTTTAATTTAAAAAAAAATCTTTGTCTGGCAAATAAGAAAGAAAACATGAGATCAACACCCAGTGATCCCACCATGATAATCCTTTTATTTTACAGCATTTTCGCTTTTAAAATGACTTCAGATTTTGCATATGTATTTTTCAGTATATGATCTGACTCATTCTGAAAGTTACTCCTGTTCGACTTCTAGTTCGTGCAAACGATACCCAGCAAGTTTTAGGAATAATAACTTCTACGCTTCTGCTCAGGAAATAAAATAACAAGAAAAAAGAAAAGGAAAGAAAAAGAGTTTTATACATTGAGGGGTAGAATAGAGATTTAAATTATTTGTGGAATGTTCTAAAAATTAAACTTTACTCTAGTTTTTAATATGGACAACGATATTGAATATAGTATCAAAGAGAAGATGAGAATAGAAAATTAAAAGGTTCATATCTGAAATGACAGTAAAATCAAGCACCTTAATGCAGTCAGCGATGAAACATTGTCTCTTCCTGAAAAAATTTGCAAATAAAATTGCAGATGTAATTGCAACATTTTTCAATAAATGCATCAAGATAGAGGTAGTTCTAGGTAATCAAGGAACAGCATGCACAATTAATAAAAAGAGATGATCTGGACAGTAACAAAACAGGCCTTAAAGGTATGCAGAGCTTTAGAAGGTATTTGGAAGGAAAGAATAATTAAAGACATGAAGGAAAATGGTAAATGGGATAGATGGTAATAGGGATAGATCATGTGAGCTATATATCTTTCTTTGACACCTATTTTTCAGAGGAGGGAAATGTAGTAGATGAAACTTGTCTGGACTTCAGTGAAGCAGATGACATGTTGCCACAGGAGAAATTACTCATTGAACTTGAGAAGACAGCAATTCATAGGTAGAATTGGAAGGTGGAAAATGAAGGTTACTATAAAAAAAACCTCATGCAGCACTCTGAAAAATAAATTTATTTAGTATTTTTAATTTTTCTTTAATGATATTTGCTCAAGAAATCAGATTAATGAACATTGCTAGCAACAAAAAGTTGGGAAACATTTTCTTTTCAAATAGAGGCAGAGCAGAGTATTGTACAGGAAGCATTAAATATCCTTAAGGTTGAGGAAAGGAAGGGTGGAATAGGACAGGGTAACATAGAATACAACAGGGCAGAATGTGAGAGGAGAGGAGAGGAGAGGAGAGGAGAGGAACAGAGAGGAGAGAAGAGGAGAAGGGGAAAAAGCAAAAGAAAAATAAAATTTCAGTTATGCATTTAGGATTAATAGTGTCGTCTGTTAAGTGCTGAGGACATCTAACTTGAATATTAAAGGAGGAGAAATAGCCAAGTGATTGGGAAAATCAGTGCAGGCACAAAAAAGGCAAATATGATCTAAAAAGTATTCCAGTGAAGGCAGATAAGAAATAAAGCACTCATTAACTTTTATGTAGAATACCATACACAGTTTTGGTCACCTGTGCTTAAGAAAGATTAGCTCAGATTTCGTGCCTGTAAAAGAATATTTATCAAGAAGACTTTGGGAACGGTAATGCATTTTACTACACTATGAGTAGCAGGCAAAAGAGCATTGCTTGCTTATTACAGCAAAATGAAGAACAAAAGAGAGTATGATTGCTCTGTAAATCTATTGGGGAAAATACCAGGTAAGGGAAGGAGCTATATTTGTACAAGTTGTACAGAAAATCAAGACTACATTTCTTTCACTGTTGGAAAAATTTTAAGAATTTCTCACATACTGGAAGTGAAATTCAAAACCAGTTTTCACTTTGGGAGCAGAGTCTCAAGTCCTTTTAAACAATCTTATAGACTTTGTAAAAGGGATTGGATTAGATGGTTGCCTGTGAAGGAGTAGACTGGATTCAAAAATGCTGGATGTGTCTTCCAACTCCACATTCCTGTGAGAGATAAGAGACTATGAAACTTCCAAGCTGAGCATCTTAATGCATTATATACCTGACTATACTATCTGCAGCCCTGTCGCAGCATCAAATCTTCGGAGACCAGAAGCAAGACTAAAACTCTAAGCATCAGGGATGGAACAAGGAGCTTGCTGCACCTGTTTTACAGTCATGCAGGTTAACAGAGTTTAAGGCCATGTTGACTTCTTACATATCAAAGACAACTCTGCTAGTTGTGTGTGGGGGAAACACTCTGATACTGAGATCCTAAGATGACGTTGGCTCAATTGGCATAGGCAAAAATAACAGGAAGAAGCAAGCTGGTATCCATCCTGCTTTTCTTTGTATTTCCTGACAAATCAGGGAGTTTTTATGCATGGTAAAAAGAAGAAAACTCTCATTTGCTGTCTTCTGTGTAGTCTGGCAAATTTTTAGCATTTAATATTTTTATTTCTTATTTGAAGTATGAGTATCTATTTATTGATGTAGTGTCTCATGGTCCATAACCGTTTTCAGAAACAGAAACTACATAACTGAAATCTCCGCTGTTGCTTGTGAAAGATTAATGGCAGTAAGTGAACATTATACTTATAAGTAGTTTAGTAACTTAGCTATTCACTACATGAACAGCAGTGTGACTGCTGTAAATTAAGAAAGGACAAATACATTTGTCAGCTGTGGCTTGACTTGAACATACTGATCTAGCAGTTGTTCAGATCGGGGCATCTCTTGGAAACCTTTGAAACTAGGGCATGGATTGGGAGAAGTCAATGAACCTCCACATCTTACTGTGATACAAGGTCAAAAGTAGACAGTGCAACCTTGGTGTCACCAGTTCAGTGGGAGGGTTTTTATGCCTGTCGCCTAGAGACTGTGCATGTTTCAAGAAGATTAGAAACTCCTCTGGCTGAGGGCATGAAGCAACAGACTTCCATGCACACGATGACAACTGTAATCACTAAATTAGTGAGTAAAGAGTGTTTCAGCTTTTTTGATCAACTTTTACTACTGAAGAAAGATCCCTGTTGCATTTGGAAAGAAGACCTGACAGAACAGCTTCTGGGATATTGATCCCCAAAAGATAGATGAATATCCTTGAAGTCCATTATTTCCAAATTCTGTGTTGTTTTACAATGATCATGCTGATTCTACCAATAGGATTAAAATGAACATATTTTAGAAGGCTGCATCTATATTAGTAACTCTTTATAGCCAGTACAGGACAATTAATGGCTTTAGGGACTTTTCCTTATTGTAGATACCTGAAGCATGTTAAATGAATCATGACACACAATTGCCTACTCTGTAAACTTAGAGGACACACTTCAAATGTGCATAGAGTCATAGAGTAATTGGATTGGAAGGGATCTGTGGGAGTTATCTGGTTCAGCATTGCTCAGGTTACTCAGTTTGGGCTGAATTTTGAGTATCTCCACACATGGAAACTCCAGAACTGCTCTGGACAACCAGTTCCCATGTTTGACTCTCCTCATGCTGAACAATGTTTTCCTAATATAGAATCAGAATTTCCCTCTTTGTAAACTGTACTTGTGCCTTTCATCTGTCACTGTGCACATCCCAAAAGAGTCTGGCTATATATTCTCTACATCCTCCCATAAGGTAGTTGAAGGCAGCAGCAGAATCACAGAATCATAGAATCATTAAGGTTGGAAAAGACCTCTAAAGTCATCAAGTTCAACCATCAACCCAACACCACCATGCCTCCTAAACCATGTCCTGAAGTGCCACATCTACACCTTTTTTGAACACTTCCAGGGATGGTGACTCCACCACCTCTCTGGGCAGCCTGTTCCAATGTCTAACCACTCTTTCGGTAAAGAAATTTTTCCTGATATCCAGTCTAAACCTCCCCTGATGCAACTTGAGGACATTTCCTCTTGTCCTATCGCTGGTTACTTGGGAGAAGAGACCAACGCCTGCTTCACTACAACCTCCTTTCAGGTAGTTGTAGAGACTGATAAGGTCTCCCCTCAGCCTCCTCTTCTCCAGACTAAACAATCCCAGTTCCCTCAGCCGCTCCTCATAAGACTTGTTTTCTAGACCC
>WAAD01021450.1:1980-34320 GCA_013389945.1 Fregata magnificens | reverse complement strand
GATCCAGCCTATCCAGATCCCTCTGCAGAGCCTTCCTACCGTTGAGCAAATCGACACTCCTGCCCAATTTGGTGTCATCTGCAAACTTACTGAAGGCACACTCAATCCCCTCATCCAGATCATTGATAAAGAAAGATGTTAAACAAGACTGGCCCCAAAACTGCGCCCTGGGGAACACCACTTGTGACCGGCCACCAGCTGGATTTAACTCCATTCACCACAACTCTCTGGGCTCAGCCATCCAGCCAGTTTCTTACCCAGCAGAGAGTACACCTGTCTAAGCCATGAGCCGCCAGCTTGTCCAGGAGAATGCTGTGGGAGACCGTGTCAAAGGCCTTACTAAAGTCCAGGTAGACAACATCCACAGCCTTGCCCTCATCCACTAGGCGGGTCACCTGGTCATAGAAGGAGATCAGGTTGGTTAAGCAGGACCTGCCTTTCATGAACCCATGGTGACTGGGCCTGATCCCCTGGTTGTCCTGCACATGCCAGGTGAGCGCACTCAAGATGAACCGCTCCATAATCTTCCCCGGTACCGAGGTCAGACTGACTGGCCTGTAGTTCCCCGGATCCTCCTTGTGGCCCTTCTTGTAGATGAGTGTCACATTGGCAAGCCTCCACTCGTCTGGGACCTGCCCTTTTAACCAGGACTGCCCCCTCTGTCTTCTAGAATAAATCCAGTCCTCACAGTCACCACCTCTACATAATGTGCTCCAGGTCCCAGTCATCTTGGTGACCTTCCATTGGATTCACTCCAATACATCGATGTTTTTGCTTTAGGATGCCCAAGACATGTATGCAGGACAGACAGATGTGACAAGGCACCTATAGGGACAGGCCTGTGCCTATGTGTGAGATCCTAGGAAGTTAAAAATGACACGACATGTTTAAGCAAGTGAATTGCACTACAAAAGTCAAATGTAATGAATTTCTGTGCTGGCAAATCATTTCTCACCAAGCTGGCTCATTTGATCATTTCCTGGGCTTTTAAGGGGATGTTTTTTTCCAGATTACATTCTGCATTCCATTTCATCAAGTTTAGACATTGCAGTGTCTAACTTTTCAAAAATCGAAGTTCCTTTTTAACAATATAGTCAATGTTGTGGTCCACAAATCTTCAGTATGAAAGTCAAGAACAAAATGTTCAAATGAACTATATTTCATTTGTACACAGCATAAAGCATTCTTCATTTACCATAGTCTAATAACCTCCTATCCAGATAGCCGAATTCTCTAATAGAAAAAGGATGTGACTAGGAGGAAAGCCAGAGCTCTTTTCCCATACAGGAGGTTATTGACCTTTTCTTAAAGCTAAGATATCAAATAACTGTTCAGTAAAGTCCACTGTCTTCTTATAACCTGAATTGCTTCAGTGATGATACAGACTGCTTTCAACTAAAGTAATAACTAAAAAATATCAAAATAAACAAGAAACAGAACCAAATGGAAGTTAATGAGTGAAATGTATGTCCAAGTAAAACTTTTGCTCTTTTGCTCATATTTTAGTAAGCTTAAAGCCAAATACCAAGGTTTTCACTCAGATAGAAAATACAGGCACTGAGTTCAAATTCAAAGAATTACTTAGCTCTCTTTTCAGTCCCTGTACTATCTCTGCTCATTCACTGTGTTGGCACATTAGTCCCACCGAATAAATCCTTTGGATAGAAGACCTTGTAGTAATGCAGCATACCCTTCATTAGTAAACGGGGTTCTACAGAAGCTGAGTGGATTATAAATAAAGTATTTTATAATTGCTATAATCATAAATCAGAAATGTGCTTTACCAATTACTCTTGCATTTTGCAATCAGCCTTGTTGCTAGGCTTTTTTCCAAACCTACAGGTCATGCTATATGGTTTTCTTTCTGGCAATTTACAGAAATTCCATAACTGTAATTATTTTCCTTAATAAATGTGTTTTAATATATTATTACAGGTTCTTGAAGCATCTAGCAAGATGCCTTGAAAAACAGTGCTGAACTAGCTATTATGCTATTAAATACTTATGAGTCAAAGGTGATTGAGTCCAAATTAGTTCATCATAATAAAACTCAGCATCTGAAAAGAATCTTATCTGGTTTCCAAGGTACCTACAAATGTAACAAATTGTAAGACGGGTATTACAGTAATGTGCATGTCTCTGTGCAAAAATGTGCTGGGAATTGATGACGAGATAGTCTGTAATTATTTCTTTCTTCTTATTTCATTTTAAAAGTTTCAACGATTTTTAAATTTTCCCTCTCTGTTGATCTGATCTTCAGCAAAAACTGAGTTATGGCTAAAGGTAAAGGGTAATTAAATTCGGAAAGTAAATGAATCTGCTGTATTGGTTAAATTTCTTTGCCTGTTTTCAATTATTTAATCAAAATGTACTGTAAGCAGAATTATGTATCTGGGGATAGGATTATCTGACATAAAGTAAAAGAATGACAGGATTTGCAGACTTTGTAAATTAAATTGTGTGATTCATGCCTTTTCTAAGGATCTGAATGACTTTCAAATGATGCAGCCACTTCATGCTTTCTAATCCTTTTTATGAAAAAAATGGGAAAAATATGCTGATGTCACTTTTTCTAATAATGTTTTCACACAAGCACCTTTGAAATACATGCACCAATCACTTTATTTCATTAATTGCATTGCAGACTTTTGAATAGGTTTGGGGTTTATTGGGGTTTTTTTCACTCAGTCAGAAACTTGTAGAAGTATTTAAAATGACCTCTCTTCTTCCGTGTGGTACTAGACCTTAAAGACTTGGAACAATACCCAGCTATTTTCACTAAAAGGTTTTCGGACATAAAAATAAATTTTATTAATTGGGTGTTTATTTGATAAGGATGCTCTTAGAGGAACTGGAAGGAGGCACTGAAGTTAATCCATGTGTGATTTTATTAATTGAAATGTAATTTAGTTAGAGCAGATGAATATATTTGCCTTTGTCAGCTTTTGCTCTAGTATATGAGAAATGAACCTTAACTGAGAAAGAATGCACAAATGGGTTTGAAGTATTTAATTGGATGTATGTACTCATGGACATTTTTCAAAGACAAAGGAGACAGGGAGGTTGTCTGGTTGTTTGAGCAAAATACTGGCCTTTACCTTCAGTCTATAACTTTCAGTGCGATGAGACCGACAGCCAATCTCTAAAAGACTGGTGCTCAAGCCACACAATCACATCAATCAGATCAGCTCAGAACTGAGCTATTGTAGCAAGGATACTTTGCTATGTTTTCACCTATCTTCAAAATGTCCTTCCAGCAGAGTAAAGCACTGTCAGGATGATCTGAGGTGAAGAAAAACAGAAGTAGAATGTTTGCATTCTGACTCTGAGAAAAGTAAATTGTTAGTAGCTGCAGGGAATGGAATATTTTGTTTCCAAGGAACAGCATATATTTTCTATTATACAAACATTCAGTGGGAGTAGGGGGAGGAAAAGACTGAAACAAAAGACAGTGTCTATTACAAAGAAAAGGGGAAGAAGGTGGTACATAAGTGCACATGCTATGTAAGATCAGAGTCACATTATAAGAACTCAGAACTTCTTTCTTTCCTGTTCCTTTCATTCCCAGATCTCCCATCCCAAACCCTCCCTACAGGTCAGGATCAGATCCTGTAAACTCGGGATCAGATTCTTTCAAAGTTTTAGCATCAAACTCTGAACCACTTCAGTAGAGACAGGATTTTACGCAGGTTTTATATGGACAGAAAGACATTGAATGAACATATAACAATAATTCATTGTTTTTGATTTTATTAAGAACTGTATTTTATGTGCCTGACAAAATGTTATGCTCAATGTTTGTTTTGCAGTGCATTTCTGAGTCCAAATGCAAAGAGGACCCAAGAACAACCTCCAGACTGCTTTACTGACTAAAGAAAGCAGAGTATAATTGCTGAAACTCCAGAAATAAATGAATAAATGCAAAATATAAAAACAATTATTGACCAGAAGGATTAACCTTCACCAAATTTGAAGGAAATATTATTCCTTTTTACAGAAATAAATGTATTCCCTTTTACATAAATAAATGCCTGCAGTATATTTCAGATCTGAATGTTTGTGCATGGTATGATTCAATATACTTCAATATGCTACTTCAATTATGGACATGCTGGTTTTATTTTTCTTCTTTTGACCTGGCAATAAGATACTGGCAAGAAGAAAATAATTTTTCCTGTTTACCCAGTTTTAGCTGAGAAATAGGCCCGTTCAAGAAGGCAAGTTTCTGAGACTGTGATGCATCATGGACTTACTGTAACCTTAGGCATGCTTCTTCTGTCCTCAAGCTCACCTTCTGTAAACTGAGTGTATAGGAATAGTATAAGAGGTGTTTAGGTGACTAGAGTTGCAGAAAGATAACTGCAAAGAATTAATGCTTTTAATTTCTTTAGACATTTGCATAGATCTGAAAATCCCACTGCTTTTTGCTCTGCATCTTTGAACAGGGAAATAAAGATAAAAGTATGAATTGTTTTCCTTGCTTTCTTATTTTAGTTAAAACCACACTGTTAACATGTTTTTATTGTTTTTAAGTCATAAGATATCAGGCATTCCTGTTTTCCCAAGGATCATCAGCCAAAGATGCTTTCCCAAAAGCTCAGGATACTATTTCATTAAAGCTTTAAAGCTAAATTAAGTTTACATATAAACTTGATAATGAAGCAAAGAAAGTGAATATTTTTGAGGATAAAATCATTTGCTTATTCTAGGAAAGCCCTTTGTTTGGTCTGGAAGAAAGCAAATTTATAGCTGTTTTAACTAGTTTATCAAGTTTCACAGAAGTGTTTTCCTATGTTTATTTTAAAAATTTCTTTTTAAAAAAATGTTTTCCTCTTTTCTATTGCTATACAAATAACCCTAACAGTAACAGAAGAAACATTTAACTACAATGAGGTCATTGACTTAACCTTAAAGCAAGAGACTAGGCCTCCTGTATGCCTTCTTTGTTACAATGGATAGAGAGAAACATTAGAGGAAGCAGTTAAGACCACTTCAGCTTCCATTCAAACCAAAGCTGTTTAGAGGAGCTTCTTTCTCTACAATTTTAGATTTCATATTTTTATCTGGTTGCAGATAATTAACAGGTGGACTCTTCCACAAGCATTTGCCCAAGAGGTTTTATTTCACAGAAATGGTAATAAAAAAGACTCCAGCAGACCTTGAAACAAACAGATATATATGGTTTTTTAATCAAGATTTCGTATGCAGCAAAGTTGTTCTCATGTACAGCTCTGTAGAAATACAAGGAAATGGATATTTAGTCCCAGTGACTTCCAGAAAATAATTCATGGAACATTTATTACATCTTTTTCATACTGGTAACTGTGGGAAGTTAGCAACAGAGCTTTGGAGAATAACTGTGCGCCCATGTATTCAATACACAATGCTACAATAAGACCTCAGCATCACAGTAAATTTACAGTGGTTTCAGGAAGCAGGGGAGAACAGGCATTCTAGACAGCTCTTTTGGATATACTCATAAGATTTATTTAATCTAACTCATCTAGGACTCCTGTTCATGTCTGAGGATGATCACCATAAGGGTCCTTTATAGCAAAGGAAGGAAACTAGGGATCTTCAGCAGAGAATAAATTGCACCCTACTTCTCCAATTCCAATTCTTCTCCTAGGCACCAAACTAGACCTGAAAAATATTTGTATTCCTTTCTCACTTTTGAAAATCATAGCTTTCCAGGTTTTAGTCACAGTACAACTGTATGTTTTCTTCTTGAACTAGTTGCTTAAACTATCATGATTAATTTCTAAGATGAAATGAAAGTTTCTAAATGAAAATTTTACTTGAGGTCCACCCTCAGCCATTGCAGTAGGTAACCCACATTAACCCTCTCTCGAGGTCTCCTCAGTTTGCACAGTCTGAAGAAAAAAATGCCTAAGATGTCTGTAACAGCTCTGTACATAGCTGAGAACATACTGTACATATTTGTGTTTTATTCATCCTTTCATGGAAAAACATGGCATTTACTCAAATTGTATCATCTCCTGAGAAAAACATTAGTGTACCATGAAGAGCTACACGTAGCTTGTGTATGAGGATCTTATCAGTGTCAAAGACCTTCCTGAAGTCCCGGTAGACAATATTCTCTGCTCTTCCCTTGTCTACCAGGACAGTCATTTCCTCATAGAAATTTATCAAGTTAGTTAAGCATGCCTTCCCCTTGGTGAAGCCATGCTGACTACTCCTGATGCTTTTCTTGTCCTTAATGTGCCTGACTGGCCTGTAGTTCCCTGGGTCCTCCTTCTTGCCCTTTTTGAGAATAGGAGTTACATTTGCTTTCCTCTGGTCTTCAGGCACTTCTCCCAGTTGTCATGATTGATCAAAGATTATGGAGAGCGGCCTTGCAATGACATCTGCCAGATCTCTCAGCACTCATGGGTGCATCCCATCAGGGCCCATGGACTTATGTATGTCCAGTTTGCTTAAGTATTCCTTGACCTGATCCTCTTCCACCAAGAAGGATCATCCAAGCACCATCTTCCTTGCTCCACACTTTCCCTCTGGTCTCTGGTCTCTGGGACCTCTGAGGACCATTCTTGCCACTAAAGGCTGAGGCAAAGAAGGCATTCAGTACCTCCGCCTTTTCCATGTCCTGTGTAACCAGGTCCCCCATTGTCCTGGTTTTGGTTGGGATAGAGTAAATTTTCTTCCTAGTAGCTGGTATAGTGCTGTGTTTTGGATTCAGTATGAGAATAATGTTGATAACACCCTGATGTTTTAGTTGTTGCTAAGTAGTGCTTACGCTAGTCAAGGACTTGTTCAGCTTCCCATGCTCTGCCAGGTGCACAAGAAGCTGGGAGGGGGTACAGCCAAGACAGCTGATCCAAACTGGCCAAAGGGATATTCCATACCTTATGACATCATGCTCAGTATATAAACTGTGGCAAGTTGGCCGAGGGACAGCGTTCACTGCTCGGGGACTTGCTGGGCGTCAGTCAGCGAGTGGTGAGCAGTTGCATCACTTGGTTTTTCCTGGGTTTTGTTTCTCTCCCTCTCCCTCTCTCATTGTTTTCTTTTCATTACAATTTATTATTACTATTATTATTATTATTATATTAATTATTGAACTGTTCTTCTCTCAACCCATGAGCTTTCATACTTTTGCCCTTCCGATTGTCTCCCCCATCCCACCATGAAGGGGGAGGCTGAGCAAGGGGCTGTGTGGTGCTTCGTTGCTGACTGCGGCTAAACCATGACAGTCTTTTTTGGCACCCAACGTGGGGCACGAAGGGTTCGAGATAATGACAGATCTAACCAGACCATATTAAAACAAATTTGTGATAAGCATTCATTATATTAGTTTAGTAGTCGCTGGTCACAATGTCAATTTATTTGCTTTCAGAGTTGTTGTGCTTGTTCTTAGAGTTGTGTTATGTAACACCTTATTTGCCGTACATACTGTTTATCAGTANAGATGTTTTAGTTGTTGCTAAGTAGTGCTTACGCTAGTCAAGGACTTGTTCAGCTTCCCATGCTCTGCCAGGTGCACAAGAAGCTGGGAGGGGGTACAGCCAAGACAGCTGATCCAAACTGGCCAAAGGGATATTCCATACCTTATGACATCATGCTCAGTATATAAACTGTGGCAAGTTGGCCGAGGGACAGCGTTCACTGCTCGGGGACTTGCTGGGCGTCAGTCAGCGAGTGGTGAGCAGTTGCATCACTTGGTTTTTCCTGGGTTTTGTTTCTCTCCCTCTCCCTCTCTCATTGTTTTCTTTTCATTACAATTTATTATTACTATTATTATTATTATTATATTAATTATTGAACTGTTCTTCTCTCAACCCATGAGCTTTCATACTTTTGCCCTTCCGATTGTCTCCCCCATCCCACCATGAAGGGGGAGGCTGAGCAAGGGGCTGTGTGGTGCTTCGTTGCTGACTGCGGCTAAACCATGACAGTCTTTTTTGGCACCCAACGTGGGGCACGAAGGGTTCGAGATAATGACAGATCTAACCAGACCATATTAAAACAAATTTGTGATAAGCATTCATTATATTAGTTTAGTAGTCGCTGGTCACAATGTCAATTTATTTGCTTTCAGAGTTGTTGTGCTTGTTCTTAGAGTTGTGTTATGTAACACCTTATTTGCCGTACATACTGTTTATCAGTATTTATGTGCTGTTTATCACCTCTGGGAGTTGGCTTAAAGTTACCGCTTTGCTGTACTGTGTTACACGGGTTTATGAAATGATAAAATTATTGGTCATGAGATTGTACTCAGCACTGCCGTCATCCCCATACTTTGGGAGCCATCTCTGAGAAACTATTAATAATTACACTTTTTACCTCTTCTCCTCAGAGAACCAATCTATGGGGGAGAGAGGGGAGGACATTTTCCCCCACTCCTTCACGTTCCCGTTCTCAGAAAGGCTAGTTACAACAGTTCTTGAGAATTTTGAATATCCTTGTGATGTTCAAATCAGCATGGTCCTATTGCTATGTCTCCTGAATGTGGCTCAGGCCTTGTTTAGGGTTAAACAACTATTTAAGAATACCATCCAGAGATCTACCCCTGCGACAAGTACTGCAGCTACTCCAACCCTGGCAACAGGCACTGCGGCCACTCCAACCCTGGCGACAGGCACTGCGGCCACTCCAACCCCGGTTGAGCAATTGGCCACATTTTCCTTAGTCCTCCTTTTGATACCTATGTACTTATGTAAGCCCTTCTTGTTGTCTTTGACATCCCTGGCCAGATTCAGTTCCATTTGGGCTTTAGCTTTCCTAACTTCATCTCTGGATACTCAAAAACTGTTTCTGTATTCCTCCCAGGTTACCCATCTTTGCTTCTACCCTGTGTATGCTTCTTTTCTGTGTTTGAGTTTGGCTAGGAGCTCTTTGTTCATCTACACAGGCCTCCTGGCATTTTTGTCTGACTTCTTGTTCGTTGGGAAGGAGCTCTCTTGAGCTTGGAGGAGGTCATCGTTGAATATTAACCAGCTTTCTTGAGGCCCCCCTTCTGTCCAGGGCCTTATCCCACAGGACTCTTCCAAGGTGTGAAAGGCATGATTTCAGAACGATGTAGCCTTTTCATTGCTAGAGAAAGTAATTTCTATTCTCATTCTATTTCTGTGTGTTATTCATGTATCGGTAAATATTTGACCAAAAGAAAATTATCACAGAAGTGTTCTTCTACCTTCCGTGAAAGCAGAGGTTCTCTCTCCCTGTGCTGTGTTCTTCCAAGACATCATCTCTGATTGAGATCAAGTGCCACAGAGACTAGAATACATTGGACTCAAGTGCATTGCTAAAACTGTACAGTGGACTATTATAGCAGTCACCTGTGAAATAGAGTTGGGGAGCTGTCAAAAAATAGAGCTGTTCATAAAAGACAATCCTTATTTCAGTGAGATAAATCCAGAAGTCTGAAACAATATTGAGAATTACCAAAAATAAAGTTCTCCTACAAATGTGTTACCACTTTTTTCAGGCTCAGGTGAGAAAGAATGAAAATACATTTAATCAGTGTAATTGATTACAAATTAAAGGAAAGGCTGCCAAAGTGGAGGAAGCAGCTGCAGTGAATCTGTGAGAAGGAAATGAGATGATGCCTACAGGTTACTGCATGCTTCATAAAAGTTATTTATAACACCCATTTTTCATTAAAGCCAAACAACAACAGAAAAAGGTAGCCTGAACTACCCTTATAATAAATTCAGATAAAGTTGGCTCTGCCAAAAACACAGGTTTATTGAGCACATTCACTGCGTTTTTGGAGAGTGTGGGGATGTGGGATTTTAATTATTGTGCTCTATGCTTTGAGAACATTAGCAAGTAAGCCACATATTTACTATAGTTCAGTCATTTTGACAGTTATGAAGCTGCAAACCATACCTGAATACTGTTAATAAAGTGAATACTGATAATAATATAAGGCTTTATCTTTCAGAATTAGCTGGCAGAGGCAAGTAATTTAGTAAAATTTGCCAACCTTGATTATCTAAATTTCAGCCACTTAAGATTTCCTCTTACCCAAAAATGACAGTATACCCAGAACCATAAATTATAACGAACATACCCTCAAACTATCCAGAAGCTCAGTTATCTAAGCTGCCTTGCTGTCCCCTAGTGTTTTGGGGAAAATGAGGTCACGTTGTAGTCTAGTGCTAGTTACATATTATTCTTCAGTATTTAAAATAGAAAAAGAAAATAAGAAAAGGAAAGGAAAATACAAAAAGGAAAAGGCAAGAGAAAAGTACTATCCTCATTATAACAATTATGTTATTTTAATTTTAAATTAAAATTACTGAGAAAACTAGCCATTCCTTGTGAGACATAAATTACTAGAATTTACCTGATCAAATTCAACATGAATCTGTAAATTATTGTTTTATATTGGTTTTGTTGTTGGTTGTTTGTGTGTGTTTAAGATGAAAGGCTAGATCTTAAAGAGGAATTCTATATCTAAAATACCATACAATTCCTTAGGTGGCTTTTGGAGGACTGTTCCCGTGAGAGAAATGTGGGAGCCCAGGCTCTGTAACCAGTCCCTGGAAAGAGTTAAGGTCTCACTAGAGGCCAGAGTATACCAGGACATTGTGAGAAGGCTGACCCAAGCTCAGTGAACTCTGTGTGAATTTAACTGAGAGCTTCCCTAAATAAAACACTGAGGAGAAACCTGGGTCTGAAATCCTGCCTCTTGCTTACCACGGTCAAAGAGTCTGTGTGACCACTATTTGATCAGGGCTGAGAAAGCACTATCCTTTCTTCCAAAGGACACTCTTTCACTTCACCCTTTTCAGGTCTGCCCACATCATAGCGTTGAGGTGAGTATGGATCCTTGTGGTCAGTGTGCTCTCACAACAAGCAAGGAACCCAAGTTTAGTCTTTTCTGCTCTCTATAAAGAGCTCAGACAGCTCAAACAGATCTTCTTTCCTGCTTGCCAGCAGAACACCTAAATTGCCAACCTAAAGCACAGTGTGTTCAGGGACTCTCTCAACCCCTTATACCACAGTCTTGGCCGTGGGCAGAAAAGAACTCAAGGCACTGTGGGCCAGGAAGAGAGCAGAAGGAGGAATTAACCTACTAGTACCTCCTGAGTGAGTAGGTTCCTTCACCCGGAAGAGGAATTTCTAAGTTTATGCAGTTCAGAAATCTTAGTATCACACACTGAACCATTCCAGGGTACAGAGAAGAAAGAGAACCTGGATTATGGACACCAGGGCTCAGTTAAGGAGGTGTTTCCACAGTACACCCAGCACATCCTGACCAAAGCGGGCAAGGGGCCTGTTGTAGGCTTTGGGCTGACAACTTTTACAGTACAGCCCACTGGTATGTTGGAGTGCAAAGCTGCAACATTCCAGCACGGAGACTGTGTGTCAGGCAAGCACCGTTTCTCTCTGGGGTTGCTCTTTCCTATGCAAAGGGGTACACAGTCTTCTACTGTCAGAATAGCAGGAGCGGTGGTCTCAGCCTATAGCTGAGGTCTCAGCCTACAGGTGGTCCAGCAATAGCTTCTTTCTGTGGTCTAGGAGAGCCTTTATCTTTTTCTATACTTGTTCCCTGAGAGGAGAAGCAGCATGTTTCTCTGCAACTCTGAGTCACAGGACTGATTTTCTGGAAGACCTTTATGTGTGATATTTCTTGGATGCTGTTTCATTATCACCTGGCCCAGCAAAAATATCTTCCTTCTTCTCATGGTGAAAATAAAGTCAGAATTCTCCCTGATTATTTTTCATAGTAAAATATATTCCAGTTAATGTGAATATACTCAGACAGGGAGGGACACTTTACTGGGACTTCCCACAAGATACCAATTTAATCTAACAGTAATGACTATTGCTTAATTGAGATAAAATTAGCATGAATTCCACCTAGCAGGGATACAGTCAGCTGGTGCAAAAGGATTGCATGGTGCTCAATGAAGTGTTTAATCAAAGCAAATTTTCTAGCTTATGTCAATTAATAAAAAGTAAGTATATTAATAATAAAGTGATATGAGCAAAGTATAGCTTTTATGATCCAAAGTATTTCAAAGTACTGAATGAATACTGTATTACTTTTAAGGTAGAAGTTACTATCACAAATTATAGGAAGAGAAATACAGGTCAAATAAAAACAAGAAGCTGTTAATATACACTGCAGTGATGACAGTGTGAGGATGGAAATACACAAGTGTTTTGTTTATCAGATACCAGAATCATCTGGATCTGAATGCTGAAGTCCTCCACATAGTACGAGCTCTGCAATGGAACAGGGCTGAGAACAGTTACCATAGAATCATAGAATGGTTTGGGTTGGAAGGGACCTTTAAAGATCATCTAGTCCAACCCCCCTGCAATGAACAGGGACATCTTCAACTAGATAAGGTTGCTCAGAACCCCATCCAACCTGACCTTGAATGTTTCCAGGGATGGGGCATCTACCACCTCTCTGGGCAACCTGTGCCAGTGTTTCACCACCCTCACTGTAAAAAATTTCTTCCTTATATCTAGTCTGAATCTACCCTCTTTTAGTTTAATATCATAACTCCTTGTCCTATCGCAACAGGCCCTGCTAAAATGTTTGTCCCCATCTTTCTTATAAGTCCCCTTTAAGTATTGAAAGGCCACAATAAGGTCTCCCTGGAGCCTTCTCTTCTTCAGGCTGAACAACCCCAACTCTCTCAGCCTGTCCTCATAGGAGAGGAACAGCTGGGGACTTCACAGACTCACTGTGCACCCAAAAAAGGTCATCAGGAAGAGGAGGCTGTAAGGTAAATATTCTTGTAGAATTTAAAATTTAAATTTAAAAATTGTCTTATACAAGAGCTACTCAGAGTCAGCTGTGCCCACATTTAGGAGAATGAAGGCAAACCTATATTCATAATGCCTCTTTTTCTTGGATCTGGGTACAGACCCAGACTGGAGCTCCTTAGCAGAACACATGAAAAGCAGTTTTGCTACTCCAGAAAGAACAGTTCAGGTCCCTCCTGCCATCAGAAATGGAGATGTAGAGGGGAGGGCAGAGATGAGGAAGACTAAAGGAAGAAATCAGGGTGTTCAGGAAAATGTGACTTGCTGCTTCTGCTACTTCAGCCATGAGCAGCCTGACCTTACAGGACGTCAGTATAAAAAACCACAATCAACACAAACACGGCTCTTAGATTGCTCCACTATTTGTCTTTTCCATGCAGCAATTGTATTTTTGCTATGCCTAAAGCCAATTTAGTCTAGGCAGGTGACAAAACCGGAGATGTTGAGAAACAGGGTTTATTCTTCTTCAGCATCAGCTCAGGCTGGCCTGAGGCTGTCTTCAAAGATAGTATGTACATTTTCTCTGTGTGATAATTTTGTTAGCTTTCAGTTAATGGGAATCACACTATACATTGCACCTTTCATAATACAGTTGTATGACAGGACATAATCAGTGATTTCTGTGATGAGGACCTCTGATACTAAAAAATTGCCCCAAATATCAGGTAGTTATAGCAATATATCATAACAAGTATCTGCAAGGTATTCAAAAACAACATTTCAGCTGAAGCATTTGTCTTCATTTTCCTCTCAGACCACTATCATGCTGCTGCAGGTATAAATTCATCCTGCTCTACAGCCATTTATACTAGGTTCTTCATTGCAGTAACTTTGCTCCATTAAAAGCTAACATACTTCTAGACTTTTTTCTCATTTCTCTGTGTCCTTTCCCTTGAAGAGATCTCTTGTCATCAAATTGTTCAAGGGCCTATATCTTATCTAAAATTTATCCTGACACAGAAAAAAAAAAAAAAGAAGAAAAAAACCCCAAAGCAAGTCCCTAATTAGTGGAGTGTAAAGAGAAAAACTTAGATTTCTGAAGATGCACCAAAAATGACACTACATTAAATGTTCTCTATACATTGATTTTGCTGGGTTTTGTTTTAGTTTTAGATTTAAACAGTGAACTCCACTGCAGCTAGTACATAATGAATCAATGTCATCTATAATGACATATGTAGGCTGGCAAACAGGAATATAGCCAAGCAAGTTCTTCTATTCCTACCCTTTCTTGTAAATGCCTCTATGTAATTCTTTTGCAGCAGGTAGTGAGACCTGTCTTTTATTTCACAGATTGCTAGCTCTTCTATTTAAGTTGTGATTATTTTAACCAGATTGATTGATTGTAAGGAAATGTAAGCACTACTTTCTGGAGAAATCTTGTAAACCCCTTTTAGTGATGCAAAAATCAGCTCGTGTTAATGGTTTTATTAGTCATTTCTGTCAAATCAAATACCTTCTGCTATGGAACAACAATGCCCTTTAAAGACTGAGAAATACTTAAATGCTTTCAGTTTTCATTATTGCAGTAAAGTTTTCCACAGATTTAATTCAATACTGTTCTAAATGCATTTTACTAAATTGTTATATTATGAAGTTAGAGTTGCATAACAATCTTAAAGCTTGTTCTTCAGCCTTTTTCGAGGAAAAAAACCTCAACAACTTCTTTTTGTCTTTGAGAAAAGGCAGACTGAGAACTATGAAGAGATTATGACCCTACAGCAAGGGTTACATGTCATATTAAAATTCTATTCAAATCTCTTCAATGTAGGTTGCTGTACAGTGCTCATCACCATAGTTTCTGAGAAACATGTTAAGTAAGGTGACAAACATCTCCAATGTATTTGTTCTCTTACACTCTTCTTGTGAAGAAGAATTATATGCAGTGAAACACTTGTTTTAGAGTTTTTAAATCTTGTAAACACCCATACCTTGCTAGTTGCTTATTATAGCCAGTGAGGCTAGAAAGGTGTTTAAAGGAGGAGATATGCAACAGTGACCCAGAGCTTCTGGAGCTGTTCTCACCGTCGTCCTGAGGTAGACACTGAGAGCACTCTCAGGACAGACAAGCTGTATATTTTTTCTATGGAAAACTGCTTTGTATTAGAAAATCACAACTACAATGAGTCTTTTGAACAGAGCATTTCTTAATCCTTTAGTTACTTCTATCCACTGCTTTGAGCTCCTAGTAAGCCTCCTAATAAGGAAGGAGATTTGAATTTAATATTATACGAGAGAGAGAGAGAGAGAGAGAGAGAGAGAGGATCAGGAGACTTCTCTGATATAATAGCCATTGTTGCTAAGGAGGTATACTATAGCATTCTGTACACATTGGGGTTTCCTAAATGCTAACAACAGCTTCATGGCAGGATATACTATACTGCTGCAGTCAGGTTGAAAGGTGACAAAAGCATGAATAACTGAGACCAGGCCATTGCCAGCTATGATAGGACAGATTCTTCTAGATAGCCAGAGATGACAGGAAGCATTACTCACAGATACTGTGATGTCAGTGAAGACTCCAGTTTTGCTTCTCTGTTTGTTAGAAAACTAGATTGTTTAGTTGAGACCGTGCACCTTCAACCGAAGAATACTGCACTAGAGGTAAAAACTTAAATTATTTTCTTTTCCCTACCAATGGAACATTTGTCTTTCTCAGATTTGAGTTCTGAAAATCTGTGTTATATCTTTGAACTGCTGACTACCTGTCTGCAGTGTTATTAATGAATATAGTGTAGGGTAAGAAGAAATTGTCTAGTACTTGTGAGTCTAGATGCTAGTTCCAGGCACAGTCAAACCAGGTAATAGGCTATGGTGGCTACTGCTGGGTGTAGTAGTTTGCTGAGGATCTTTCAAGGTTCTCATGACTACGTTGCCTCTGTCAGAGAAAATGGAGATCAACTGAGGGAGTGGTGTGTACTGTCTGAATACATGGCTCTATCACATAACTTCGCAGCCTGACTTTTGCTGCTGCTGCCTGTAAGGGAAGAGGCAACATGTGAGATGGTAACTACTACCCTGGCCTGGAAAGGTAGTATGGATGCTAAATATGATTAGGAAGAGAATTGACCTTGATGGGATACGAAAGGAAGGGTTCAAATGACTGAGAGTAGGTTTACTGTTCCTTCTCCCCTCAGGGAAGATTTGAAACATTTTAGGTTGTTCTTCTGGGTCTCCATCATCTCTCTCACATACAATAGTATTATATCATAAGCAGCAGTATTAGCTATTAGAAAGCAGATCCAGAAGGATGAGAGCCTTCAACTGACTATTGAGTGGATATTACTTAGCAGTGTCATTACAGTGGTCTCCATCTTCTAGTATGCTGTGTCTAATGCGTTTGTTTCAGTTAGACAAGATCAGAGTTCGTCATTGATTATGTGCTCTCTTAGCTCATTTGGCGTGGTCAGTGTCAGCTTACATGTAATGTATCCGAAGCAACCTTTTTTAATTTTGGCCAGACTATTGCATAGTTCTGACAAGGGGCATGTCCCTGACAATCTACTAAAATATATAGTATGCAGTGGAATAAACAAATTTGTGTGTCACCTGTTTCAGCTGATCACCAAACTTCAAAATAAACTCACAATTTCTGGCTATATGTTTTTCATCTCTGCATGTGACGGAAGTCCCACGATCACCTTCTCATTCTCATGCTTATTTTTCTCTGTAAAGAAGCACAAGGCTTTTGTGACACAGCTTCTTGATACTACCTCTAATTGTACCCAGTCAGCTGGATTTACTGAATGCACTTGAACAAACTAAGACTGTATACTTAAGCAGCCTCCACTGAATTTCTAGTTTACCTATTGTGATGATAAATTAAGGGCTTATCTTTTGTCCTCCAATATCCAGGATAAGGTTAGTTAAATGTTTGAATTGTGCTATGATTACCTCAAACCATTTGTTTTTCACTTGTTTACTTTTGAAGTGTTTATCAAATGAAATAGCCTTGCTCGTTTTTTAGTTTGGTTTTGTTCAGGTTTTTTTCCAGACAAAATAGTTCTTTTTTTTTTATTTTTCTTGGTATCTGAACACATTGAACAGTTTATGTGTCCAGGTTACCTCTATATCAAGGAGGGAATAGTGTTTTCTAGGGTGTTCTTGCCATCCAAACTGCACTTCAGCAGAATCTACAACAGCAAATATCTCTTTCTAGTGACCTTGCACTTGCCAATCCAGGCCATCAGGTCTGCACACCATTCAGAATTCACCTGTCTCATGCAAACCTCTTTGGCAACTACAGAAGTGTGGACAACTGCCCCTGCTCCCAGGCTCCACTTCTAACTTGTGAGCACAATTATGTTGCATGGTGATGTCACTGCCCTCAGCAAACCAAGAAAGACCCATCAGCAAGGAGCCTGTCCTAGGCTAATTCTCTTCCTTTTGCCAGGAGAATACGTGAAGTAGGCAATAAGGCAAAAGTCCATTTTTCCAGAATGGAAGGTTGCCTTCAACCTTTCTCATGCCTATAATGTACTGAGACATGATTTAGAGCAGTGTCTTCACAATATACAATATGTAATACTATAGGCCTCCGACTATCTCGGTAACCTACCAGTGGATTCTCTCCAGTTTCTCCACATCCCTCTTCAACTGGAGATTGAGGGACCTAAAACCAGGCACAGTATTCCAAATACAGCCTCACTAGTGCTGACTACAGAGGGATGATACCTTTGCTAGTCACCTCTCTTGTAATATAGACTAGTAGCACAATGTGCTTCATTTGAAACAAGTGTGGTGTTGGCTCATATTTGACCATAGACCCCAGTCCTTTTCAGCAGAACTGCTACCCGGCAGTGTCTCCTCAGCCTCCTCTAGTGTGTAAGGCTAGCCCACCTGAGAGGCAGAGCTCTGCCCTTCTCCTCACTGAAATTTATGAGGTCTCTGTTGGCTGAGTCTTCAAGCTTATCAGTCTCACTCTGAACAGAAGCTCTACCACTCCTTGTGTCAGTCACTCACTCTTTCTTAGTCTGATTGACAAATTCACTGTGAGGATGCATGCCATGCCCTCATCCACATTGCTTATGAAGATGCTGAAAATTACAGGTCCCAGTATTGATGCCTAAGATACTCTGTTGTTAGCTGCCAGCTGGATCTTACATCATTGATCACTACCCTTTAAGCTCACTGGTCTAGCAGAATTCCACTCCATCTAACGGTCCATGCTTCCTTAGCTTCCAAAGGAGAAAAAGCTGTGGGACACAGTCTTAAAAAACTTTATTAATATTTCACAGAGTATTGTGTAACAACCTCTCCAGCTGCAACCTACTCTAGCCTACACTTGGTTCAGCACAAATTTTTGGACTGTGGAGAGACCAGTACATACTCATAAAAACCAATACTTGGGCAAAAAAGTTAGGCATTGCTCCCTTCTTCCCAAGAAGCTGGGTATGACCCTGCAAAACCACTAACTGATTACTAAAAAAAAAGTGTCCACCACAGTGAGAGCTGCAATACAGGCATTGCAGTTTCTCAGAATAGCAGAATAGTTGAGCTTGGAGGGCACCTCTGGAGATGACCTAGTCCAGCCTGCATGCTCAAAGCAGGGTCATCTAGAGCAAATTGCTCAGGGCTCTGTCCAGCTGGGTTTTGAATATCTCCAAGGCTGGAGACTGTACATCCCTCAGTATTCAACTATCTCCCCAGTAAAAAAGTTTGGGGTTTTTTTTGTTATGTTTAAATGGAATGTCCTGTATTTCAATTTGTGCCAATGGCACAATGTGTTTTCACTGGGCACTGGTGAGAAGAGCCTGCCTGCACCTTCTTTACTCCTGCCCTCAGCAGTTATTTATATACATTGATAAGACCCACCTGAGCCTTCTCTTCTCCAGGCTGAACAGCCCCAGCTCTCTCTCAGCCTCTTCTCATACGACAGATGCTCCAAAACCTTAGTGATTTTCATGGTTTTCCAATGGGACCACACTCCAGTAAGCCCATATCTCTCTTGTACTGGTGAGTCTGGAACTTGACCCAGCACTCCAGGTTTGTCTCACCAGTACTGAACAGAGAGGAAGGATCCTCACCCTCGACGTGCTGTAACACTCCTCTTAATGCAGCCAGGAAGCTGTTGGACTTATTTGCCACAAGGTCACATTGCTGGCTCATGGGCAACATTTTGTCCATCAAGGCTTCCAGTTCCTTTTCTGCCAAGAGGAGAAAAGGGAGCTAAAGCTCTAATTCATCAAGATAAATAAGATAATAATATTTTCAGAAGGCGCTTCCTTTTGCATCTTTTATTTTTGAGTGGTGACGTATCATATCAAACACTTCATTACCTTCAATTACATAGGCTACACTGACTGAGTACATTCCCTCTGTTTACTCCAAAACTCTGTCCAGACCATCTGAAAACCTCTTTTTAACAGCAGACTTCCTCCCCTCCCACCCTTACAAGGAAGAGCACTGGGTCTCTTTTGCTGTGTCTGCAAAATGCATCTGCTTGTTCACATCTATCATGTCCTACCATGACAGTACTACATAAGGAGCCACAGTATCGCTTTCTTCCCTTGCTTTTAGCAAATAATCCTTCTCTCCCTTTGGAAACTGTGTCTGCTTCCCTCTGGCCTCAGTCAAGCACTAAGTTGTGAAGTAGCTGCAGTGCACCAGAGGCATGGTGAAGTCACTTCACATGGGTGCAGGTGTGCTTTGCTGAGCCTCCAAAGCACGATCCCTTTTAAAATAATACTTGTCTGGTGGAGATCTCATTTCAGAGGGCTTGACACATCCTCAGAGGCTAAGGAACTGTTGCCTACATGGGTTCGTAGTTGCAGTCTCAATGCAAATAAAGTACCAAAATATCCCAGAAATCCATGGAAAATATATCACTCCAGATCATGCCTCGGAGTCTGTAGAAGAGACCACACTCTCCTCCTGCAGACCTCCAAGCCTCCTCTGGACAGCCTCCATATGCAGTGTAGCTGCAAGCAAAATGGAATCTGAATCTGCTTGGAGACAGAGTGCTATGCACTGTTGGCCAAAATTGATGTCCTCTCCTCAGCCCAAAGGTAAATTTCTAGTTTCTTATGGGGATGCTTACACTGGATTAATTTCCTTGCAAACTCAAATCTTGTCCCAGGATGTCTGCATGGAAAATAGCTTTGGGCAGAAAAACAGCTACTGGCACAGAAGTTACTCCAAGTCTAGGAGAAATAACAAGATTCTGAGGTCATCTTAAGTATTGGCAGTAAACTGTAGGCTAGAATCAGCAGAAAGGAAGGGGAAGGGGAAAGGAAGGTCAGTAAGTTCAGTAAAAAATTTTAAGTCATCTTGCTGAAGATTGACTACCTGTTACTGCGTAGCTCCATGTTTGATCTTTAATTCCTGAGAGTACAGTTAAGAAACATGTGTTGAAATTTAGGTGTAGCATTTCATTTTTTTCTCTTGTTTCATGATTCAGAATGAAAAATTCACCCAGGCTTTGCTAAGGGATGTTACAAGCAGCCACCTCATCCAGCAGTGCCAGCCCAGGACCCTCCTGCCCACCTGCTGGAGCCCAGCCTGGTGCCTGGAGACCTGGGGTCAGGATGAAGGATGCAGCTGTCACTTTCCCATTTGTAGGTTCAACCAATAGTGAAGCTGAGCACATATCCCAGACACACATACAGGATGGGACACAGACACACAGAGAGGACACAGACAGGACCGGTCACACAGAAGGCCACAGACAAGGTGCTGCCTCCAGCAGCACCCACATTCAGGACTCACACCAGACACAGGCGCAGACAGCCACGTCCCCTCCGCCTCTTGGGCTGGCAGAGGCAGAAGGTCACTAGTGCAGCACACACACCACACTCTCCAGGTTCACAAGCACACACACATTCACGGGTCCCCCGAGCACCGGCACGGCCCTCTGCTCACCTGGCACCCCTGCACAGATCCTGGCCCCCCTTACCCACCCCACAGGTCCCCGACTCGCCGGCTGGTCCAGCTGGGTGTTTGCTGCAAACACGCAGCAGTCACACACTTGTCCCACAGGCACCCCACAGTCATGGGTCCCCCCAGATACCAGTATGGACTCTCCACCCACCTGATACCGCTGCCAGGGCCTGGGGCTGGTCCAGCTTGGAGTTTTCCAGTGAATCCACATGCACACCCCACGCACACCTGGTTTTGGTGAAGATACAGATGCTTGCACCCATTAGCTGATACCCAGCACACAGGCTGTGACCCACGGTCCTGCTCCAGCCACCAGCGCTGAGCCCCTCATTTACCTCACTTATGCCTGTCCCCCAACCAGTAGCTGGCACTGGGCCCTTGCAGCACTGACGCACACGGGATAGGGAGTGAGATTACACAAAGAGATTGTTAAGAAAGGATTTAATAAGGCGGGACAGACTGTGGTGATCAGGAGCAGGGCTCAGCCAGACAAGCATACTGACCAGCCCCATTTTTTGTGCAATCAGCCCCTTTTATACCACTTTCTGTCTACCTCTTCATTCCTCTCTGCTCCCCCTTCATCTGCATATTGCCTCATCAGTTGGCATAGCCCCACTGACCCCCTTCCAATGTTCTGGACCCTCAGACTTGTATCCTTATCAGTTGCAAAGTCCTGGCTTGCCTGCAGTTTCTTGATAGCTCATCAATTAGTATGACTGACCAGGTTTGCTTCTGGTTATTTGTTAACATTAATTGATCAAGTTTTATGTCTGTGTTTGTTTACCTCCCTTTCCTCATCTTCCCAGCTGAGAAAATAAACATCCTCAGACTCCAAACATCCTTACCAATTAGTGCGACTGACTAGGTTTGTTCTTACCAATACTTCCCTTATCTCATGTTGGTCAGGTTTGTCTCTGTAGGATCTGGTTTATGGCTTCTATCTATCTATAGTTGATGGATGAAGAAGGCACCTGTAGGAGGTGATTCATCTGTTCCTCAAGTAGAAGTCTCAGGAACTAAGTGCTAGTCTTTGGGGGTGCATATCTCTTTCTATCGCCTTTTGAAAGGATGGAGATGACTGGATCACATGCAACATCTAAAGTGAATCCCTCTCCCAATAAAGGAAGGTTAATTGGGAAAAGCTACTGAAAGTGGCAAGTTATAAGGAAAGTGACTAAATGGAGAATAATTATAGTCTCCTATTTATTGGTGCAGAGGGGTTTTTTTATATATTATCTTTGGATATAATAACAAGTAAAAAGCAAGACCTTTGTAAAATACTGAAATCCCTGTCATATTGAACCTTAGTAACTCCTTGTCATGTACTGGGAAAAAGGTTCAGTTTTCATGTTTTTGTGAATTGTGTTGCAAAATGTTATTGTATTTTTATTGACTGGATGATTGTATTTTATGATTTTATTAGTATGCTGTCTGGCTCATTACATCAAGGCATATTTTTGTCTTCATAGTTTCAGACTTTATGGCTATTTCTTTGATTGCTTAACTCAAAGGAATAAAATCATAAAATTCATAACTTGAGTGATTTCTGTTTATGGAGATTTATGTACCATAGAAACTAAAGGTTATTTGGAGATTTTCATTCTTGTGTTTATCCTACTTGCCTGTGCTCTTAGGGATGACTAATGAAGTACAAACGTACAGTGTCCTTCAATGTTAGTATCTTACAAATGATATTAAAGCACTTAAAAAACCAACACCAAAAAACCCACATAGAATCAAGTCATAATTAAAAATTATAGCAAATAAAAATGTCAGCTCCTGATGAAAGCACTTTCAGTACATGTACTGGGAATGTGCAAAATCCTCGTATTAATGTTGGTGGGTGAGCCATAATGGTTCAGTTAAAAAATGCATCCAAAAATTGATGTAGAACCACTCAGAGAAATTCTATGAAGTGTTTTATATTCAGAAAGTTCAAGCAAATTGTAATGGTACTTTTTGGACTTAAAGACAAAACGGAGATGCCCAACATGTAGTGAGCTTGAAATCTCCTAACAGCTACTCTCCAGAGATTTCATATATTTCCTGATTTATCTCATCATATTTCTTGTCAGAGCATTTTACAAGTGCGCTTTAAGTCTTCAATCTGTAGCTTATGTTTTACTGTATTTTTATTGCCAGGCAAGAAAAGAGAGACTTGATACTGGAGCAGAATTCATTTCAGGTAAATTGGCACATCTCTATGGATTTTATTGAGTTTAATGTGTACAACTGCAGTGTGACTTAAATAAATTTCCACCAGGTTTTGCTGGGTTTAGCTCTGACTTTCTTCTATTACTCAGCCTGCCTTTCTTTCCCTAATTTTTATCCAAATCATTGATATAGGTACAATTGTGACACAAATGATAATGTGATTGGATTTCTTGCTACTTGGGATGCCATCAGATAGATCCTGCAGCCAGTGTAGCTACAGACTAAATACAACAAAAAAGTTGGTTGTCTAAAGTGGCAAACTGTGGATATTAGACCTCTAGCTATCCAATGAGAAACTCTGAAGATAAAATTTGACTCTGTCCTTTCGCTGTTTTATTTTATAGTTGTTGCAAGGATGATGTACAAGTTCAGACTATGTGACTATACAGCTCAGTGTGTGTCAGTGTTTTATCTCAGACTTGCCTTTCACACGCTTTGTTGGTGGCTGCTTGAGAAAAGAAAAATCATCACAGAACTACCACAGGACTGTCAATATAAACAATAACATTGATTTTATCATGAATTTTGGTAATTTTTTTTTATAATATCAGCACCAGATTCTATATGGCGTAAGTATGCAAAAACCTGGACATACATATGTGTGTGTGCTCTTCAATATTACAGCAACAAAGTCAAAGTGGGAAATCTCACCTTCTCCAATGAATCTGATGAGAAAGAAACCACATTTAAGGTCATAGTCTTGATGTTTTACTGCTGCAAATATCTGCACAGAGGGAGTTTGTTAATGATACAACCTTCATGTCTTTTGTGTAATGGACTACTGCAATGCACTAAAATTTAGAAGCCAAACACAGAAAAAGGGATCAAAAGGGAGGGAAAAAAAGGAATAATTTTTTTTTTTTTTTTTAACTTCCAGTGATGTATGCTGCTAGTGAGGCTACAAAAAACAATCGATCATATCATTTAGGACTTTAAACGAAGTATTTAAGATAACTCTAGCAGCAATCGGGAGTGTATTTTGATCTCAAATGGCTTAATGTACAATCAGCTAGATGTATTATAGATTTCATCGTGCCTCTCCAAAATATTACATTTTACAGAGGATATTATATTCTCTCTGAGTTACTGTTTTGCTCTGATGCTCTCATTCGTACAGCCAACAGGCAAAGTTTAGTCCACCCTGAAGTGTAAATTATGAACAGTTGCTTACCTGGCACAGATGGAATCCATTTCTGCTCAAAATCAATTTGCAGCAGTACAGAAGAAAAGTAATTTTTTGATAAAATGAAGACCTGGTTCAGTCGTTTACATTTAGATCAAGACCAGCAAACTTTGAAAGTGGCCATATATTTTGTTACTAATTCTTGTAACAAATAATACTTTCATTTGTTTATTAACAAATAGGTATAGATATACATATTAAAATGCACACAAATACAAACATGAATGGCACAATACTTCATGATATATACGTGGTTTTTTTGCATATATGTACCTAAATATCTATAAACTATATATGTAGGAGTTGTACCAAAACAGATAGTTTTTTGGCCATAGACAAAAAGGGAGTTCTTTCAAAGTGCTAATACCAAGATGGAATATTTTAAGCCAGGAACAGTGGTCCTCTGAAAGTAAACCTCTAAATTAACAATGAAGGCACCTGCCATCTGTTTCACTGTATGCAGACAGCGTCCAGAATTTTGAACTTCTGGCAAGGTACCAGTTTTAAAAGTTTGGGATCTCTGCTGAAAACAGCAGTGAACACCTGGGGATAAGAACAGCTATTCATGTATTTCCTCCAGCGCACATGGGCGCAACTGAGAGTAGGTGGGTTGCCAGTCTAATAATATAGGTAAGTCACGTCCAAATCAAAGCCAAAATATCAGCCAGCCTGCCTTGCAAGACACCACGGAACAATTGGTATTCAGCTAGCCTTCCACCCAAGACGTCAACTTTTTGGACAGCAAAGGTTAAACACAAAGACTTATCTCAGTCTTCCAGGCTCGTGTATCCTCTGTAAACTGATTTGCCTAGTGATAGCTGTAATTAAATAACTGAAATTCCCATATCCCAGATGCTCTACATAACGTGGTTAAATTATTGTTGAGCCTTTTCATTCTTAAGTACTCAAAATAACACAATTACATTTCCAGTATTCAGGTCTTCATATTCTGCCCATTTTGAATACTGTGAAATGAGGAATTACCAAGACTGGACATGTGACTGTGTCTGCCATGGAATCCCTGAGATTTAATACATCCATAGCTTCTACATTTGTAACATCTAATTTAGGATATTGGAAAAACTGTGAACGTAAATCTATAACTGGCCTAAAATTTGCAAAAAAGGCTGCTTCCAAATCATAGCATAACTTCTCAGAAAATGCTTCAAAATAGCCTGACATATGTCCTGAAGCCTGTATTTTTGTTTAATATATACAAGTTAAAGTTCAGCTCTACTAAGAATCATTTTTTTTCTAGTCCCTGATCTCGCAATGCTGCTGTAATGTTTTGCTCTTCACTACTCTCATTAAAAGACCAACTGTCAAGGAAGAAGGAAATGCGTATTATGCTCCAGCCTATTGGTTTTCTTCCACTAGATTGCATTAATGATGAAGAGACGTCACAATGCAGAGAATAAAAAAAAATTCTAAAAAGGCCAAAATATTAAGTCACCATTGGGCAAAATATTTCATTTTCTCAGCTGAAAGAAATTCAAATCAAAGCAAAAAATCTGGAAATGAAGGCATATTTCAGAAAACGGTATCCAAAAATTCAGACAAAGGGGGCCTCAGTTACTACAGAAGAAATAATCTATCAATCCTGCATTACTCCCACTGATGTAGAAATAACGTGAGATACTATTAAATGGCCACAGTCCTTATTAATATGTTCAGAAAGGTTTGTAACATGGGAAAAAAAATCTGTCAGGATTTGTCTTTTAATCAAGCTAATAGGAAAACAGGTGAGCTATAGTTAAGTTTAATGCAACTTTAAACCATAGTTACTAAAGCCACAAAGATCTTGTATTGGGTGCAATTATAGCCAGTGGCTGAAACTAATTGTTTTAAAAATTAGAATTAAATATTTACTGTTGCTGTATGTCTTCATGATTTAATTCACATCAGTGATGGAAAGGAGGTCCTGAGTGATGTCAGGAAAATCTTCAGTGAAAACTCTTCCTTAAACTCATTTAAATAAATGGATGTATTTCCATTAACATTTTTTGGCTTTGGTTGGCTTTGTATCCACCTGTAAATAATCGAGACCTTTCAATAGCCAGAACGAGCGCTAACATTTCAGAAGACCTTGTCAGGCCTTCCTCACCTTTAAAAAGAAAATCTGGTTGTGTTGCCTTTGAAGTTAACAAGACATACCAAATACTTTTCAAACAATGCAATGAATCCAAAAAACCCATGAATTTTCTTCTTGGTAGGCTAAAAATAGATAGCCACAGCAGTTCCCAAAAATAGTTCCCAAATCATGTTACTGACGCTGACTGGGCAAGAGGAGAACACAGACAAAAAGGCAACACTGGCTTCTCTTAAAAAAGTAGGCTAAAATTTTGCTGATACAGATTCCTTATCTAAAATGGATGCTTTTAGGGGAAATTAGATGCTATATTTTATGCTTAAAAGCATTATGCAGTCTCTAAACTTTGATTTCACTTGCCTCTTAAGCACCATTAAAAACATGCTGCAAAATATCCTCGTCTTGAGTTGATAGAGTGAAACCTTCAAATAGCACCGCTTAATTAGCACCTACTGTTGTAACTTTCCTCTGTCATTTATTGATTTAAATGGTTTCCATGAATTTTTGCATGTGCACTGGGTGCAGGTGTCGAGGCGCTGGTGGGGGGGGCTGCAGGGCGGCCTCTGTGAGGAGAGGCCGGGGCTGCCCCGGGCCGGACACAGCCGGTTCCAGCCGGCTCCAACCCACCCACCCCAGGGCGCGGCTGAGCCCCTCGGCCGAGGTGGTGGTGCCTCGGGGAAAAGGTATTTAAGAAAGGGTGAGAAACGCTGCATGCAGTGAGGGAAAAAAAAGTGTGAGGAACAAACCTGCTGACACCAAGGTCAGGGAAGGAGGAGGTGGAGGTACCCCAGGTACGTCCTGGAGAAGACATTCCCTGCAAGCCTGTGGGAGAGACCATGGTGGAGCAGATAACCACACTGCAGCCTGTGGAGGACCCCACACCAGGGCAGGTGGATGTGCCCTGAAGGAAGCTGCAGACCGTGGAGAGCTCACGCAAGAGCAGGGGAGAAGTGTGAGGAGGAAGGAGCGGCAGAGAGCAGCTGTTGTGGACTGACCGCAACCACCCATTCACCATCCCTCTGCACTGCTTGGGGAGGTGGGTGTCAGGTGATGGATTTGGGAATGAAAGAGTGAAGGAGATCCTTGGAAAAAGAGGTGGAGGTGAGGGGAAGTTGTTTTAATCTTTGTCTTTGTTTTTCACCATCCAAACCTCTCTTAACTGACAATAAATTAAGTTCGTTTTCCCCAAGCCCAGTCTGGTTTCTCATGAAGGTAATTGGTCAGTCATCCCTCTGTCTTGAGCTTGACCCACGAGCTTTTAATCTGATTTTCTACCCCTTGTCATGTTGAGGAGGGGGAGAGAGAGAATGGCTAGGGTCTGACAGTCAGCCAAGGTCAACCCACCACAGCATACAAAAGCATTTAACATTTCAAGTTTGAAAACTATAGAATGCGTAAAATTTCACAGAAGTCAAGGAAAAAAAGAAAGGTCTTTCATGCTATGCAAAGGAAACTATCAAAGCCTCCATCTTCATGACATTTTATTATTGTCTTCTAGAGTGACAGCAATATGGAAAATGAGAGCTGGCAGTCAAATTTGTGGGAAAAAAATCACTAAAAATCAAGTTAGCCAATCAAAAAATCTAGGTCTTCGATCAGCAAATCACTGCAAATTATTGTGTAAAATTATATTTGTTCCGTGCTTCAGAAGAAAAAGGCTGAATTGTACAAGTGTTAATTAGAATTTGTTTTATATATATAAATGATTTAGAGACCCATCAAATGCAAACTAGCATATTCCCCAAGAAAGTTTCTAACAATTTATTCTGTGTCCATTGGGATCTCTCTTTTCTGCAGTATTTGTTCCATACATCCCTTTTGCTGTGTCTTTACTTCTATCCCTTTACTCAGAGCTAACGTTTGTAGGAATCAAAAACCAAAAATGCCATCTTCAGAAAATAATTTATTCCTTAGTACAAAAAGACATGTGAGTGCTTATAACAAAACTAACTGCATACACAAGCAAAAGGCAATATTAGGTATGTAGGTGCATCTGAAAGTAAATGAGCTGTTAGATTATTTGCTGTTGTATAGGATATGTACATTCAAAACTTGAATGCCCTAGGAATGCTTTAGCAAATAATCCTCAACTGAGTGAAAATAAATAAACCTCAACTAAGTGAAAATAAATCCCCTGCTTAAAATCAAGCCATTGTGTGTTAACGAAATCCAACAGGGGAAAAAAAAAAAAAGAAAGAAAGAAAGAAAAAAAAAAGTCTACTCTGCTCAGTTGAGTGTCTGCTCAGTGGAATACTTCAAGAAATGCTATTCAGTCTTGCCATGGTACTGCCCTGTAAATATGGATAACATAAAAAAAATTTGTCTTATTAATTAAATAAAATTTCAGATTTAAAACAATGAGAAGGTACTGTTAGGATACACAAACTTATGTGGTGATGGAGATATCTTTAATTCTAGTCTTCTTACTTAGCTTTGAGCTTGCTGTTCATGGGACAAAAGAAGGTTGACATTATTGTCTGGGGAAGATGTTCAAATTAAACTCTCAAAAATCTGAAATGTGGCTATGTAAATGCATAAAGTTAATAAGATTTTGATCCATATTATAAACATTTATATTGAGTAATAACATCTCTAGTGTAGCTGGTGTTTGACTCATCTTGATTAATTTAAAATATCTAGAACACTTATTTCAAGTCAACCAAGTGCACTTGCATCAGCAGTTTGATCCTTATTACATAGATATATAAGATACATACTTTTAAGAATATGATTAATAAACCATCTAATGACAGTATCTTAAATGTGATGACTGAAAAAAAGTAGAGCATCAAAAAGTTCCCTCATTTTCTTAAGACAACCATCCATGTGACTTCAACAATATAAGTAAATAGTTGAAATAACATCTCATGCAGGATCTATGTCCAGCTTTAAAAATATGTCACTAAAGAAGACAAATCCAACCATCTTTTTATGTTCACACCAAAGGACAAAAAAAAAAAAACCCAAACCACAACATCAGTATTTCCTTTTCCCAACCATACCCCAGGGACTGCCCAAAGTGTGATTGAAAGCTACATACTGGTTTCTTAGACTTTGCAGAATTTGACTGAAGTGTGAAAGCAAGCGAAAATAGAAAAATCACTCACCCACCTCCCTGCCTACTTCAGAAGACAGTAATATAATAGCACAGAAATAAATAAAACGTCCCAATAGACAATGAGTTTCAAGAATTATCGATACATTTATTTACTGGTTTTCATAATATGAAGAGCAGGGGGCATGCTGCTGAAATTTCAGACAGAAGCTTTAAAACCAACAAAATGTAATGCTTCCTACATGATCAAATTTAAATTGTGGAACTTTTGACACAAAATCTATAGATACTAAAAGTTTAAGTGAGATTTTAAAGTGATTAGAATAATTCTGAAGGAAAAAAGTGGGCATAACCTCCAGCTGAGGAAGTCCCTGTACAGCAGATTGCCAGAAGTGATAAAATCACTTTATTCTTGTACTCTTTTCCTAAATATCAATCAGTCATTGTCAGATGCAGGCTTTAAGGCTAGATGAACCCAGCACAACCATTGTTATATATGTGTATAAAGACAGTAGAAGTTGGCAAAAGGAAAAAAGGGGCAAAGCACTGAATAACAAACAGAAATACTATTTAATGTAATTTTAGCTCCTCATTATTTTTCTCAAAAGAAAGAAAATCAAAAGCTATCTTCAATAAGCACTCAGGTGTGTCCCTTAGGCCCAAACAAACAAAATTTATAAAACTTAGTGAGAAAATAATAGAAGTTATTACACGTGTATGTGTGTGTGCACATACCTGTGTGTGCAAAAATGTATAGGTACAAAGAAAAAGCTTTATGCAACTTTTATATGTTTTATTTCAGTTTATCAGTAATAGGTTTTTGAGGAATATACTTCAGATTGTTTTAGTATATTACTTCTGGAAAATCCCATTTGCTGTTCAGTTTTTCATTCAATATTTTACCACATATTGACTAAGCATGGCAATACTAAATAGGTTTGTTCGTTCATCAAAGGACATGTGCTTCTTGGCATTGCTCACTTCATATAACCAAACAACAAAGAATTGTGCTACTGAAAGATGAGTTCTTTCATAGCAGAAACAAGAACAAAAGGAGCTTACAACTAGTCCCAACAAGAGGTACGTCCATCTAGCCTCGCTTGTGGCATCATATCCTTCCTAGCTAAGCAGGCACTAAACCTGGGCTTCTAAATCTTGGATGTTCCCATAGTTCCCATAAATGAGCAAGTCCATCTTCCTTCAGTGGCCACCATGTGCAAGCTAAATGGTAATTAAATCTCCCTCTGAGGGCTCTGAAGGTCTTGGTATGCTTAACGTATAAAACATCATCAGTTTGGATCCCAGAGAGCTGAGGTCCCCCTTCTCTAGTTTCTGGATCTCACATGAATTTAGGCAAGATAATCCATTAACAAATTTATCTTCATAGAAGAAAATACTGTTTTACTTTACTCACTCTCTGCAGAAGGCTTGGAAGCAATGGTGAGTGTAGCTTCTCCACTGTGTTTTTAGCCCTTTCAGGAACCTAATGATTTTTGTGTGCTTTGGATTAATCACCAAGTTCAGGCTATTATTCCATTGCCTGGATAAACCTCCACCAGGGCAAAAGATGTGAGGTAGCTTACATTGTGGATATCAGCAAACCTATTGTGCCCCAACATTCATTTCAAGAACACTCTGTGAATTTCTACTGATTTATTTAAAAAATTGATTCCTGGTGGTCTATTTTACTGTAACCTAAGTTCTATCTGTTTATGTAAGATTCCATTTGGTTTAATACAGAAAATCTACAAATCCATTCTGAACTGAATACCAGTACTGTAATGTCTGAGTACCTGTTTTACATTCATAAACAAATAAACTAACATCCAACTTCTGCTAATTACACAGGTCCAAGAAGCTGTAATGAATTCAGTATGTACTGAGATATTTTGCCTAAGCAGTTGCCATCAACACAGCTAATGATTACAAATTCAGTACTTTTAGGGAATACAAAGCACGCATTTAAAAAAAACCAAAATCAGATAAACAAGTTTTACAATAAATGAATATGTGATTTATTTAAAGATGTTTGATTTGGGGGGAACTGCTTTTTGTGTGTCATTGAACTGTCTTTGAAAAACCTTGAAAACCTTGCTACATTTTGGCACAATTAAAAAAGTAAGTGCATTTCTTGTGTGTGTAAAAAAGATTCTGAAATTTTTCCCAAAATGTGACACAAACTTATGCTGGTGCTATACCAAAGGAAAGCATTCTTTTTACTGTTTTACTTCCTGTTTGCTCCTTTATATTTCTTAAAGTAAGAGTAAATTAAAAAAATACTTGAGATTGGTAGGAAGTCTTTTTCTTTTGTTTTCACATGCTGTAAGCTCATAAATGAAAGCCTGGCAGGTTGGCTGAAAGTTTAGTCTCTCCTCTGAAGTATTTGTGAAATTTCAAATCCATAAGCAAGATACATTTCCATAGTGCATACTCTTGTGGCAATTATAATAAATATGTCTCTGAATACACATAGACATCACAGTCACTTACTAAATAGGTGCTGCAGTGTCGATAGAACTCACACTCCTGATTTCAAAGTCAATATACTTCCTACGACTCAGATATATGAAATGGAGTATGTCTATATTGCAGAACATAGGGGCAATTTCCAGAGTTACAACTGTGTATGAAGGAAAGACTGAAGTGCATGCACATCATCACTCTTCTCACTCTTGGTTCAGGAGAAATGACACATGAGATTATCAGCTGGATAGGAACATAGTGCACTCCACTATAACCCCATTCTGGGCAACTGGAGGACCATAAATCCCCAGCTCATGCTAAGAGGTAAGTTCAGAGACGGACAGCCAATAAATGGAATTTATATTTAATTGTCTTACAGAATCCAAAACAATATCCTCATAATACGTTTCCTAACTTCAGGTGTACAAGGCACCTGTTTAGCATTCAGTACCCAATATAGAAAGAAATATTTAAAAAATAACAATTCTGATGTAATGACCCTGGTCTTTCATAAAGTAACTCTGAGGTCAATGTGGATAGCTAGTCTTCCAGATGGAGAAACTCAGTGGAAACCCTCAGTTCACTACACAGGAAAGTTAAGAGTCCTCAGGCCATCACTAGACTTTCTAAGAATCTCAAAACTTTTGTGCACCTCAGTTATGTGTCTATAGATACAGAACTGACATCACAGTGTGGCTGAGCAGT
>WAAD01021446.1:22501-40034 GCA_013389945.1 Fregata magnificens | reverse complement strand
CTGTAGTGCCTTCAAATTACATCTCATCTACTACTAAGAGATCCTCTGCAAATTGATAATAGATGATGGAAATGTTTTTCCAATATCAGAAAGTAGTTCTACATATTTTCTTCAGGGTTTTATCCTCAGAAGCAGCTCTGGATATTACAGTCAATTCTGTTAAATAAAAGAGGACTTTCAAATCAGGCTGACCCATTTGCAGTTTAGGTCTGAATTGTGACACCCTTCGCTCAAGAAATCTGAAAGACAAATTTCTATTAAATTTACAAATTTCGATTTTCAGCTGCCTGAGGACAGGCACCTTGTGCTATTTTTGGCACTGTGGAATATCGTTTCTAGCCTTTAGCTCCTGTTCCAGAAAGGTGTGGGTCTCATGTTTATTCTGTGGCATATCTTCCAGGTCAGTGCAATCATCTTAGATACAATAGGACATCTGAAGGGGTACTAGATATCTGCTCAGCTAAATGAATCAAGTTCTGACTGTGTTGCCTATATCTCCCTTAGTTACAATGGAAGCCTAGACGTCTAGCAGAAATCTAGATAACTATGTTGTAGACACCTTGAGTGGAATTTACTTCCAGATAAAAACATGTTAAAGTAGGTGTCTACAAGTAGAAGCTTAAATGTGAGCTAAGTTTGCAACTCCTTTTACAGACATTGGAGATTTAGGCCTTGATCCAGTTGCCTGCACACTAGATGAGTATCTAGTACCATTAGACCTAGTCTTTAGGTGCTGCTTTACCTCCAGTTGCCTCTCTAGAAAGGCACAACTCTCCAATAAGTCCTGTGACATTGCTCTGTAAAACTATATTCAATATCCAAGCACATCTCAAAAGGTACCAGATGGCCATGCTGAGGCAGCTAAATCAAGCCTGTAGACGTTGCAATAAATGGAGATGAAAGAACTATTCAACAGGTCATAAACCACACACTGAAGGCTTTCTGGACAAAATCTGACTGCTAAAGTTAGGTGAACTGAATCTTACCAATTATGTCACAAATACAAACCAAATAACCATTCTTGGTATCTGCCACATCAAATATTGTGTGTGCACAAATGGGTGCAATGTATTTTTAAAGGTAACCTGTTGATCCCTCAGACATAGAATAATATTTATTTTGATTTTTTTTTAGTCTGTGCAGGTTTTTTTTTTCTATACTGAGCTGTATACTGACCAACAATGTACAGACTATTACAGTTTTATCCATGTGTCCTCTGTATGAACGTACTAAAATTTTTTTATAGCCTTTGGCTTAAGGTGTGGGNGAGCTTCAATAATTTATTTTCTGCCAATGCTATTACCATTGCTTCTGGAAGCATGTTGGCTTGTACACCCATATCCAACTTGAAATTAGTATCTGTCCTATTTGTTTTTATGAGGGTATAGTCATGCAAGGCAATGTTGCCCATTACTCCTCCAAAGAGTTCTGCTTAACTAGAATTGATATTATGACTCCTTGCACATGCAGTTCATCTTCTACTGATGCCTGCAAACTCCTGCTATGAAGCATAATCCTTTGCAGTTTTGACTTTTTTTTTTTTTTTTTTGGAAGGCTTTGCCTTTCCCNGTTTTGACTTTTTTTTTTTTTTTTTTTTGGAAGGCATTGCCATGTCCCGTTTTAGCAGACTGTCATTTCAGTTCTGTCATATGATACTCTGCAGCAAGTGTCTTTTATTCTCCCATATTGGACACTTTTTCACCCACACCATCAGATCTTTGATCAAATAAGCTTAGCTATATGACTATTTTACCTTAGAACGATCTTGAAAAAAGATTAATTTTAGGTAGTCCCCATCTCTGTAGCTTTTCTTTTTTCCTTTTTTAATTCTCTTTCCCACTGCGGTTTGGTCTTATATCAAGAGCTGAAAAACCTCCAAACTGGTTTTTCTTTTGTTGAATAATAATTTTTTCAGTAACTTGAGTGTAATTTTTACCTTCTTTTTATACTTTTTAGTTTCATTTATATTGTCAGCCTAACTGCTTGGGTTTTTTGAAGACCCCTATTTTGCTAGCGAAGAGGATGTGAAATTTTATTAATCGTTAAACAATAAAAGTGAACTATAACTTTAAAAGTGACCCTAAGGTGAGTAGTTTAGATGCCTAGCTTTCTGATATCTGTGTTACAGTGGACAAATCCCACTATAGATGTCTTGTCCAAACTAGTTATCCAGTCTTCCTCTATAGTGAAAGGAGAGTGCTCAGACTGTCCATAAGATAATTTAGTTTACCTGTGTTGGACCTTATTTTAGGATGAGTTTAATGGCTCTCTGGCGTTGAATCCCACTGATGTCCTCAGAAGTAAAGCCAAAATAAATTTAGAGGTCAAATTGTCAAAGAGATTTATATCCTTTGTCTTGCTAGTGTTGGTTTGGTACAGCATTGCATATAGTAACAACATTTAAAACCAATATAACCACTACCAAGTGCTGTATAGGATACCTTACGCTAAAAAATACTGAATGGTGTAGATGTAAACTTAGTGCTCTTATAATTAAATAGTAAGATCAAGAAGTCTGCAACATAATTGGATGAGAACGGTATCTGTCTTCATGCATAATTCCATATCTGTTGTCCGTAGGTGGAATTCTCTATCCCAATGTCTGTAGCACAGTTGTAATTAGAGGTGTGTATGTCAGAGTTCTGAACGCTCTCACTCGAAATAAAATTCAACAAACCAACCAATCTCAGCATATTTGAAAAATACCAAACAGCTCTCTTAGTATTGCTAATGATTCTTCTGAGAGTAGAAGGAATGGCAGAGGGTTTCTGCAAAAGGAGAATAGAAACTGGTTTTAACTAAAAGGAATATTTAGAAAACACAAGGTCTTTGTATTCCACATTTGCAGCAATTATTTTACTTGCTTTGAGCAGCTGACTTGTTGAGAGTGAATTACTGAATTAAATTAAGTATCAGAGGATCCAACTTTAGCAATGATTCTCAGTGGTAGCTGTGACTCCGGAGTTATTGACTTCTTAATAGTCATTCCTCTTGGTTTGAAACTGAAAAGAGAAAAGAAAAAGGAGCTAGAATAGATCTGAATATCACAAAATATGTGCATAATATTTTCAAATCTTAATAAAGATGTAGTTTTCTACACCAGAACATGAAGTGGCTTAAGGAAATAATCTGAAATGAAAGTTGCACACTGTACATTATGATTATTAATATAAAACTTGAGTGTTTTATATTGATGAAATGTTCTTTTGGAGATGATCCACCTGTATTGTTCACACAAAGAAAAGCTGTTCAGCAATAGTCAAAAGCTTTCTGAAATATAGGAAATATTAGCTAATGTGAGAATGTTTATCAATTAGCTAATATTATGGTGAGTGCTCAATCACAGTTTGTACTATTCTGATCTCTTAAAAAGTAGTCCAATAATATCTTTGAAAAACAATGTCGGTTTGTTTGCATTCTTGGTTAATTATCACGTTCACTTGCGCAGCAACAAAATTAACCATCAGAATGAGAAACTCTAACAATATGCCCAAGCTGAAGATCTGCCAACAATCTTCCAGCAAATCTCAAGCAGAATTCCAATGGCTAAGGTCTGTTTTATCAGGAAAGTCACACTTTAAAATTGCTTTTTTGTGAGATACCTTGACCACAAATGTGTTATACAATCAATATTGTGTGAAATTAGCAGGGTGTAATACTGGTATCCTTTGAACTCTTTTCCAAGCAAAATTGTGTCCTTTAATAATTCTTAAAAAAATCCTGGTTTAATAGACAGTTAGTTAGAAATATTGCAATGATCTGCTTTGGCTAACCCTGCATAAAAGGATCAGGTTTCTATTACCTTGCTGCTTATTCTCATTCCCCAAATTAAGGTATCAATCCAAGTAAAATTGAGTAGCTGAAAAACATCTCAGGCTGTGGCCTGGAATAGAGAATGTACAGGGAGGAAAAACATAAATGAAATTACAATGCAACTTTATGTTTATCAAATATTTTGCTGCCAGAACAAATTGACCAGAAATAGCATGTTGATCCTAATTCTCAGCTGGCTTGCCTCTGCCAACTTCCTAACAGACTAGTGTAATATATATATTTACAGAGCAAATGCTGGAATGCACAAATATGAATTACACTCTGGCAGAAAATGAATTATAGCTGAGAAATTGACCTCTTTAGTGTCTAGCAGATTAAGAGACAAAAAATGAGCCATTTTAAACCATTTCTTAAAAAAAATGGATGTACAATTCCTCTCAGGTTTACCTCTCTTTTACAAAACAAGGTGATTAGTACATGAAGACAACTTATAAACCAACATGAAGACAACACATAAACCACAGCTACTTCAAAAAGGCAGGCTATTTTCTTTGGTTGTATTGCTATAATTTGTATTAGTTTCAGATGTATATTAAAAGAAATTATCAATTAATTGATGTTATTAAAACCCCGGTAAATTTGAATTAGGTTCAGGTATTTAATGAGCACCCATGTAAAAACATTAAAAAACATAATGATCGATATGATCAGAGACTGTAGGATTCATAATTTACAAGTTTGTTCATGACCACAGTGCCTAGATGAATCTGGTCTCCAGGGGTGCTTGCTTTGCTGCCAGATATGTGCTCCCAGCAGCATCTCTGAAAATGATCGTAAGTATGATAGCCATCAGTTAGCACAGCCGCAGTCCCAGGCCACTTTAGAAAATGTTTGCATTTGTGATTTACCCAGCCTGGTAAATGTCAAGTAGCTCAGCTGGGGTCAGTGAAACAGTTTAGGAACTGCAAATTACTGCAACTGTTCTCTTAAACTTAGCTGGTGCTTTGGTTTGCTGCACTAATAATTATTTTCAGAGACCTTTACTTCACTGTATTTAGTCATTGCTGGTGAATGCAGTTCTATTGGCAGCTGGGTACTCCTAATGTTGCCTATCAATATTACATAGCTTTCTGCTGAAGTGTTTTTTAAACAAGTTATTTCCTTAACATGAAGTGCTTTTTATGCGTTAGTTCATTATAACACACATCTATAACTTTAGTCTATGTTTTGGGGATTTCAGCAGAGAATGACTATGCATTTTAAGAGCTCATTCAACAGGAATAAAACTGTATAAAGAGCCTAAATTTGAGTGGCTAAGTCTAGAGTTACAATGAGTCCACCTATGTCCATCCCTGTATGGATCTTCTTCCAGTACACTTCATTAAAGCATTGCTGAATACTCTATCTTTTTTATTTTCTTCTCAGGAGTGATTGAAGATGCATCATATGGAAATTTCTTAGTATTTTCAGTGTTGTTAATAACAAATGTCTGTCCGCACATCACTTAAGACAATATAAGTGCATGTGCTGAGTAAAGTCTGATGTTCAGGTCAGTGTTCTGGTGTGTTTACAGAGACTGAAATCAGGAAGAACAACAGCAAAGCTGGTGCTTTAGACACAAAAATTTAGCATCATCATAAACCACTTTTACTCCAAAAAAAGTAAACAGAGCCACAGCACTTATTTTTATGCTGTTAATCTGGGAATATTGTTTATTTAGCTTTAGTTGGTACAAATCTGTTCTGCTGAAATGCTAAATAGAGGTTTACAGAGTGGCTGGGAAATTAGATGCCATTATCTTCAGGTCTTGCTCTTTCTGCTCTGCAAGTGCAACCATCTGCAAACAACAGCTCTCTAACAAAGACTCTGATGATGCACACAAACACGATAGATTAAAAAGTTTGAATGAGTGGATTCTAATCTTTACTCCCAGGGTAGATCATGACTGCGTGATCTAATTTTAGTGCAAAGGAATCTTCAGACAGTGAAGGCACAATGAGTCATCCAACCAAACCACCATGCCGTTGTCAGATAATATTGGTCTGCTTATTTAGCTATCATTATTTTTTTTGGTAGACATTGAATGCTAGAGCAATTTACATGTTTGCTCTGGGTCTATAACAAGCGCAAGCTTCTGTTTTTACTGCCCTGGTGTGGAAAAATCTTAGCACTATTACTGTGCTGTGAATGTTTAATAGGCTAGATAGATACACAAAAAGATATAGGTACCACATGCTTTTGCATTACTGCATGCTGAGCTTAGGTATGACAGACATTTCTCCCTCCCCAAGCCCAGTAACCTAGTGTTTAGGCCACTCAAAAAAGGGGAGATGAGGTTTAACACTATAACCTGCCAGAGGATCTCCAGCAGACAATTGTCACTGCTCCAAAGATATACCACAAGGCAGAAAGGTTTCTCGACTGGGGTATTGTCAGCTCTGACTGACCAGTCTAAGAGTTGCTGGACCAAAGATGAGGCATGCTCTGGCTACCCTGCTTCCTGCTCCACAGGCAATTCATGCATTTTACCCAATCACTATTGACTTAACTAAAAAAAAAAAAAAATCCCCTTCAGTCCACCCCTTAAAGAAAGGATGAGCTGCTAAGGTGAAGCCTCTTCTAAGAACTGCACCTAGATGGATTTACTCAAAGGCCTTAAATTAAATGACGCAGTTTCTCGACCCCAGATGAATTGTTAGCTCAAATAACTCCTAGCTGTTCAGCCACAGCAAAGTTGAGGTGATTTGAAAATGCAGAACTTTTGCGTGTGAAGAATAATTTAAGAAGAGAAGTACCTCTGCAATTCAAGGGTCTCCAGGTTGACAACAGAGCTGGATGGGAATTTTTCAGGTGAATATTTCACTTAAGCACCTAAATTTCATCTAAATCCCACTTTGGGCACAATATTCACTATTTATGTATATCCAAAGCTCTCTATAATGTATCTTATTAAACTAGACTAGAAACCATTCTGAGCACTGGCCAGTAAAGAGTCACTTTTACAAACATTTAGGGTCCTTTCCACCATGGGACGACACTGGCACATGTCCATTATTAAACTGCCTCTTGTTCTCAATAGTAGAATTATTTTTTATTCCCAACATTATCACATGTACCAATATAAATCTATTAGCTATGTATGTAGTTAATTTTACAGTATCTTTCAGTACTTCACAGACACAGATTATAGCAGAAGTGAATTTATGACCATTGAATGATCCCCATGGACTTGAAGTCTGTCTAGCATCCATATCTGGACCTAAGACCCCTTATCTGGTCTTTGCAGATGCTAACCTCATCCTGCTCTGTCTCTCCTGCAGGTGTCTTAGACACTCAGTCTGTGCAGTAGCTTGCCCACAGACCCTAGTCTCCTGCAGCTGCTGATTCCCTGACTTCCAGGCCCTTTAGGCTTGTGTCTTCTCACACCGCTGTTTCTTATCCTCCTTGCCACCTAGTCCAACTTAAAGTCCTCTGGCACTCACACACCAACTCAGAATAGAGAGCACACCCACACTTAAGATAATTAGAAATAGGATGTAATAGGAATACTGGATAGGCCATGGTAATCAAGTGCAGGGCTCAGCTGTCTGTTTTCGCTCAACCAGGCTCTTGTATCCCATTTTCCCTCTGTTTTACCCACACTTGTTCCTCTTGGCAGTCCATCTAGATCCGTCCTTTTCCCAACCTTCATTCCTTCCCCTATACATCCAATAATAATTTTCACATAATCTCCAAATTCTCTTCCCCTTGCATCCCATAATAAATCCTTTATCCACTTAGGCTTTAACGCTGTAAGTCTGCATGGCATTCAGAGGGGACAATCCTTGAGGCACCTTGGTGGATTTCACACCATGGACAATGGTCTAATTCTCCTCTTATGGTCTTAGGAGCTGCTAATACAGTATGCTTCACATTCTGTATTCGGTTTGTGTGGCAAGGTTTTGGTAGTGGGGGGGCTACAGGGGTGGCTTCTGTGAGAAGCTCCTAGAAGCCTCCCCCATGTCCGATAGAGCCAATGCCAGCCAGCTCCAAGACGGACCCGCTGCTGGCCAAGGCCAAGCCAATCAGCGACGGTGGTAGCGCCTCTGTGATAACATATTTAAGAAGGGGGAACAAAAAACCTGCTCAGTTGCAGCTGGAGAGAGGAGTGAGGATATGTGAGAGGAACAACCCTGCAGACACCAAGGTCAGTGAAGGAGGGGGAGGAGGTGCTCCAGGCGCTGGAGCAGAGATTCCCCTGCAGCCCGTGGTGAAGACCATGGTGGGGAAGGCTGTCCCCCTGCAACCCATGGACGTCCATGGTGGAGCAGATATCCACCTGCAGCCTGTGGAGGACCCCACGCCAGAGCAGGTGGATGCCCGAAGGAGGCTGTGACCCCATGGGAAGCCTGTGCTGGAGCAGGCTTCTGGCAGGACCTTGCGGACCCGTGGAGAGAGGGGCCCATGCCGAAGCAGGTTTGCTGGCAGGACTTGTGACCCCGCGGGGGACCCACGCTGGAGCAGTCTGTTCCTGAAGGACTGCACCCCGTGGAAAGGACCCACGCTGGAGCTGTTTGTGAAGAACTGAATTCCGTGGGTAGGACCCACGTTGGAGAAGTTCATGGAGGACTGTCTGCCATGCGAGGGACCCCACACTGGAGCAGGGGAAGAGTGTGAGGAGTCCTCCCCCTGAGGAGGAAGCAGTGGCAGAAACAATGTGTGATGAGCTGACCGCAACCCCCATTCCTCGTCCCCCTGCACCGCTTGCGGGGGGGGAAGGAGGTAGAGAATAATCAGGAGTGAAGTTAAGCCTGGGAAGAAGGGAGGGGTGGGGGGAAGGTGTTTTCAGACTTGGTTTTATTTCTTATCACTCTACTCTGATTGGATTGTTAATAAGTTAATCTAATTTCCCCAAGCTGAGTCTGTTTTGCCTGTGATGGTAATTGGTGAGTGATCTCTCCCTGTCCTTATCTCAACCCACAAGCCTTTTGTTATATTTTCTCTTCCCTGTCCAGCTGAGGAGGGGAAGTGATAGAGTGGCTTTGGTGGGCACTTGGTGTCCAGCCAGGGTCAACCCACCACACATTCACATATCAGATTACTATTTCTCCTCTGTTTATTAGTGTTCCTTGAAGCTTAGTGAATTGGTATGAGTCTTGATACACAGGAAAGTTAGTTTCTAGGGGTTTTTTTCTTTTTCAAAAGAAGAAGTTGAGCTTCTGTCTGGCATCCTGTGTTGCCATGCTTAGGCTAACACTGTTGCACAGAAGCTGCGCTACTCATACTGCAAGAAGCAGGCAGTCATGAAGATGGATCAATTACAGATGCAGGGCTCTTCAACCTCATTGATAAGCCATGCTCAGTAGTCCAATTAACAGCATTTATTACTTTTAGGTCCTTCTACTTCTATTTGCATCTTTTCTTAGACAAATATTTTCATTTCTTCATCTTTGGATACTGTAGTTAGATTATATAAGAAGATATTTTTGGGGTCCTTTTTTGAAGTATCTGCCAATAAGGCTGCCTTTAACAGCAGTAGATTGACTGTTGCTTGCTCTGGCCTTTATTTGACATTGGATACTGTCTGAACAAGATTACCTGGCAGGGTGAAAAACAGGTGCAGGATTTTGGTTATCCATATTTTCACAAACACTGTGTGATCCTAGACTTTTTCAAGTTGATATATTCAGTTGCAGAAGCGCAAGGTGCATAAGGACTTCTTTTTGACATGTGGTAGCGGGGTGGATTGGCAGAGACACCGCTTCTTTCTGCCCTGTATCTTGTTCGAGTTCCTCAGGAATCTCTGTATGTCTGAATGGATTTCAAGGCTCAATAGAGAAATAAGAGAGAAACCTCACAAGGAGACCTCCTCTTAGAGACTTCACGTAGTTTAACATTGTGCAAACCTAATTTATGTCACTGCTTTAATTAAAACTAAAATTTTAAAGTGGACATTGGTTAACTTTGGAAGAATATTATAAAGAGAGCAAGCATTTCTGAGAGCGCCATATTCTGCTCTTTGTTACTCCAGCGTACTTTTGATACAACTGCTCACTTACAGTCTACCTGCAGGGCGGGACACACAGTGCAAGTAATGACCCTTGTGAGAGTCTGGGAATTTGCTTTTCTAAAACAGGACTGTGTTTGTTAGATGTCCAGGAGAAACTGATGCTCTTTTGCTGTGCAGGGTGGATAGGGATTGTTATTCAAATAGAGCAATAAAACTCTTGGTCAGATTTAACTAAACCACCTGTCTATGCAAGCAATAGATTTTTGTGCAATAATTAATCCAATCCATGAACTGATGTATAGAAACATATAGTCTGGTAATTCACACTTATCTAGGATCATTCACCAACCAACAGCAATAAAACACTGCAGTGCTAACAGATGGAAGGGTCATTTGCAGAGCAAGACAAGGCAAAACAACTTAAGAAATGTAACAAAATGATATGAAAACATAAAGAGGAGATTAATTGTCACCTTTTCCCTATGAAGCTGCCAAATATTCAGCCTGCTTTCTGACTTAGCTGACTCTTCAAAAATGCTGAACAGGTGCTCTTTAGTCTGCAATCCACAGTGTATCCAAACTGTGTATAGTACCATTAACTATATGTTAACCTTCACATGACAGAGGTAAAGGTAGCAAGTAAAGCTGCTGTTACCATTTTACTTAGTCCCGTCATTGTAATAATGTATAAGTTCAAGCACTGTATAAGTTCAAGCCAGGTAGATTTGTTCTTGACACATCTTCCTTGTAAGGTGAGTAAATAGTAAGTAAAAGTAAATACCATTATCCTGGTATCACTGGTGAAATACTTAAAGAAGGATTCTGAGTCACTTAAGAGCCAGATTCTGATTTCATCCTGGTTTGTTTTTTTTTTTTTTAATTTGTACATTGAAGGACATGTCTTCTTGATTTACAATATTAGAAGTTCTAATTGGGGTCAGGATCTAATCCCTGAGTGATGTGAGCAGGGCTCCACTGAGTCAGTGGTAAAGCTGATTCCCAGCCCTGACCCTCCTTCTGGCATTCATCTTGTATTTGCTGATATTCAGCAAACCAGGTTCATTCCACAAATCTCACAGTCTAGCTAGCGAAATGTCTAAGTACAGCATCAGTACTTCCCTTTTAACCCACACTGTATAATTAATACTGGACCCTGAAAATGAAATAATTGGTGATGAGATGCACCTTACAAGGAAATAGGCTTTTCCTTCAGATTTAACAAGCCACTGAGTAGCTGCAATAAACAAAAGCACAAGTGCAGCTGGCAAATGTGTGTTGTTCTATGGTTTATTATAATGAAGAGGAACAGCATACACAGCTGCTTTGGGCTGTAGGCTTTGTCTGTTAAAGCCTTTGGTACCTCAGCAAGTACCCAGCAGCACCACGGCGAGTCTGTAGTGCAGCAGCCTGCTTCTCTTCAGCATGCAAGGAAACCTTCCTGCCTTGTGCACCTGTGCTCTGANAAAAAAAAAAAAAAAAGAACCTTCCCTGCAGGTTTTTGCTTGTACTCTTGACATTTACAGAGTAGTATGTTCTAGTATTTATTCTAATATTAAAAAAGTTCTCCTCCAAAAGAGTCTTGTCATTGCTTGACAGACGTGTGCATTGCCGGTAGATAAGAATATGTCTACAGAACTGGTTTGAAATACATCTTTGAAATATTTTAATAGCCTATTGATTTTTTCCACATTAACCTATCCTGAAAGGAGAGAGCGAAAAGTGTGGGGGCTGACTAGAGTCTGCTTTCTGTGCAGAATTTAGAAGTAATTCAATGCCTTCAAGTTTCTTGCATTTCTGCTACCCTTTAAGTGTGTCCTCCAAAGTTACCGTGACAGAAAGGTATTTGCATTTATACCCTATCTCAGCTTTTACACCATAGAAACTATCTGATATGTTTTCTTTTTTTCTCCCAGCTGGCTTACATTTACATTCCCTGTGTTTCTGGAAATGTACCATTGTGGATCTCTATTTTTCATTCTGACAGAGGGAAGCTGATCCCTCAAAGTCAGATTCTGTGTTTGAGCAAAAAGCTGGCAATTGTCACACATCCTCAATTCACCAGGTCTTTGGCATGGTGGCAGAGCAATTCTGAGCACTGCCTCACAAACATACATTATTTCCCTGTGCCTCATCAGCTGCATCACACACAGAATACAAAGTAATGGTAAATGCCAATCAATGCTGGTTTATGGTTCCCCATGCTGCCATTGTTGTTCCTCTGTGCTCTTATTGGATTTTCATGTCCAACTGTATATTCACCCATATTTTGCCTCATTCCCTTTGCATGAATGAGTAATGAAGGCATTTCTATTTTTGAATCTGGCAGCTCTGCTACGCACTGACTCCTGTGTAAAAGTTCCGTGGGAAAAATCAAAGAGTGGCTGTGTAAGTCTTTTCTTTTTTCTTCTTTTTTTTTTTTTTTATGATTACAGTTCTATCTGTGTAATACATAACTAGTTTATTCTATGGACAAAAAGTCATTTATTTATGCGGAGGTGATGTACTGACTTGATTAAGTTTTGCCCCAAATCTATTACCATGAATTTTATTTAAATTCTTATCAGTTTTCCCCCCCTCTTCAAGGTAACAGAGTAGAATCTATGAATACATAAAAGAAAGATATTAGAACAGTTTAGTCAGCAATTATTCAGAAAAAAACCCCTCTCAGCTAGCCTTATTCTTTTTAAGCCTTTCTATGCAACCATTGTTTGTTAAAAGTGATAAAAAGTAGCTGAGCTAAATTTATTTCATTCTAAGAACTGTATAAATTTTCTTTCATTATACAGCATGCCTCAAGTAGCAGGCAGGTACATTAAAAAAAAGTTACTTGCCAATTCTCTTAGATATTTGAGTTTACAATCAATGGTACTTATCCCGACCCCTGGCAGTCTTACTGAAACTTATGGCCTCCAGTGGACTGAACATCAGTGCAAAACACAGACATCCTATAGCTGTTCTCTAGGCACTGTGTGTGCACCCTCACTATAAGGCTAAGGTCTGAGACACTTACCTGCAGTTTCACCAATCATAAAAATCCTTGTCGTAAAACAGGTCAGATATCTGATGAGGCAAACATTATTTTATTTGCATTTTGATCAGGGTCTGGGTCACATATTCATTAATTACCCACTTTTAAGCTATTGAACTCAGGAAATGCGCATGGAAGTCAACAAAAAAGAGGCAAGAAACCTTCACTTCTGAAGAACTGCTTTACATAGAAGGAGAAGTTGTTTAAGGCTGGAACTGCTGTAAAGAGGGAGAAGACATTTCCTGTAATCAAAGGAACAGTCACAGAGATCTGTTTGTATCCAGTCTAGATTAATCCTGCCTGGACTCCACTGGCAGAAATGCAGATTGGTTAGACAGTGTGTTATGAAGCTTTGTTGTTTCCCATGAAGAACAAACAATTCTGTGCAAATCCTTAACCTGCCATTTCTGAAGGTGTGAAGGCTGTTCTCAAACCAGTGCTGAGTGTCAGTAGAGTGAACTGGAGTTGCATTAAGAATAGAGAGAACTACTGTTGTTATTGAAAACAAGACCTCAAAGGTGACCCCCAGAAATACAAACACTCCAAGAGCAACTAGTTCAAACATCATAAAAAGCCAATGCACATTTTCAGTTGTGAAAAAATAAGTTTTTAAGCACCAGGAAAACAGTTTTCCTCAGGAACTGTTCTGGAAAAACTGCAACCAAAGAGATCCTCATTTACAATAACTGTTCAAGATGGAACGCATTTAAATTGCCCACACAGCAAATTTGCAGTCCTGGAGCTATACAAAATTGTTCAGCCCTTTTCATCTTTAATTCTTTATCTCAAAAGCTTGCCTATTCTATTTTGAAATTATTTTTGTAGCTAAGAAGGAGAGAAGCTTGTTGGGCTGAATCAGTAACTCAGATGATTTCTGCATGTAAATGTTCAACGTATATTTTTCTGATGCATGCTGCCCTAGCCATTTCCTGGAACTGTGGCTGAAACAGCCCTTTTATTGCTCATTTCTCACTGCTAAAACTCAATGAAATTCAATTATCACAAAAACAGTCAGTAGGCTTCAATTTTGCGTGTCCTGTTACTTTTTAAATTTGGAGTGCCTCCCGATTGCTGTCACAGCTATTGCATTGTCTAAATCAATTGCCATGGCATGCTCACTAAATTGAGAAATGTTGTTGTGAATGCATAAGAGGTCTCAAGTATCAACAGAACCAGATACAAACAGGAAGAAAATAAAAGCTAGGGGAATTTTTCATCTGCTACAAAACTTTATTCCTTTGTCTGATTTCCTTTGAGGATTCACCAAGGGACAAATAATACTTCACCCCTTCTGCCTGAATGTTTGTTTCAAAACTTCTTAAGCAGACAAAAGTACTGCTAAAACAGTGATTCAGAGACAGATGGTTACAAGTGGAAATTTTATGGCTTCAGGCCTGCAAATTCTTTTTCAAACTCAAATATTGTGCTTTTTTCCAGAGTATATTTACAGAGAGATGTACTTAAGGCCAGATTGTATCTTGCATATTCAGGTGTTTATGGAAAAGCAAAAACTACAAGAAAGCGGCCACGTGCTCAGGGACTACTTCCACTCTATATTAAAGGGTTGGGATACCTGGGCAAAAAGCTCCATTCTTTCAATACACCTTTATCTAAAGGCAGAGTAAAGCATTTCACCTCACCGAGGACATTGTGCTTCAGCCTAGAAGCTATGGAAGTGCTCTCTGTTCCTCTGGCTTTATTTGAGCAAAGACCAAAGAGGGCACAAACTGCCTGGCCAAAATCACAAGCTGTTGTTGCCATTTATCAGCTCCAAGAGCATATAAGGGATTCCAAGAAGCAGCCCAGTGCATTTGAAACTAGAATTCAGTTTCCACAGTTACACACGCTTATGACTTTGACTCAGTCACACAGCAAGTGGAAAACATACACAGATGTGAATAAGAGAATTTGTTAAAAACTACAAAAGATGGGGACCTTGTGTATCTTGGAGAGAAATGACCTAAGCTTCAGCAGAGAGGAAAACAAACACAATTCTTCTCATCTAAAAGTATAAATCCAGTGTAGATCAGATGAACTGCACCCAAAGAGGGCTCATTTCTCTCCAGCGACTGTAAAGGGCAACTCTTCAACCAGCTCAGAAAAATATAAAAATGCAATGGCTATGCAGACTGGACAAAAAAACCAAACCAAAAAACCAAAAGCCCCCCTGCTCCAATAAACAAAAACCCAACAACAGTGAATTACCTAACTGAAATCTCATTAAATTGGAATTAAGTTGAAATATTTCACAAGATTTTAACATTATAGACTCTTCATCTATATCCTTCACGTTTGACCGAAAAGTTTTCATTCTTGATTTTGAGGTTTTATCATCACATTTAAATATATAGATTGAACTCGTTCTTGTTAAAACTGAGTCCATATTGCACTTCTCTATAAACACATCCACAGCTCCATCTCTGAAGAGCATCAGGCCTCATACCCTCACATCTCTGAATTCCTAACTAAAGGTTAACTAATGCTTTTGTTTGGAAAACTCCAGTTCCACCAAGAGTTAAAGAAAGGACCTGGCTAGGAGGTGTAAGTGTGAAGAGGTGGTTATGTCAGGCAGTAGCCTTCTGTCTTCTATAAATTTGGTCATCTAGGTCCCCCCAAAAAAGACAGTTCACCCTTGCTCAGTTCAATTTTACTAGCTTTGCAGTTCTGTATCTCATAGATTCATTTACTTGAGCATGTTCCATTCCTGACATTTTCAGAGTTTAGCAGGATTTTCAGTGCCGTTGCAGCTGTGGGCTGATGCAGGCAGGAGCAGAAACAATCGATGTAAGTAAGGGCAAGGACACCCTCTCCCTTATATTGTCAACCAGCTGCCTTTAGGGCTGTCGGCTTTAGGAGGACCCTGCCTGATTTAAATTGAGAGTGACACGAGTAGGACTTGAAGAGGGTAGATAGGGACAGGTATTGTAGATTGAGGGAGTAAGAAAGGAAGCTGGGACTGGTAACTGAGGTGGAGGGAGGAGTGTCCAAAAGAATAGAGATGTGGATCCTGGTTTGTGGATGTGAAGCTGAGGCAGAGATTGAGAAGTTGGAGTGGAAAGGTTGGAGTAGAAATCAGAAAGAATGAGTGATGATTTGTGGAAATAAAAAAAGCAGCAGGTGGAAATAAGATGAGGTAAGACATCCTTTATGGAGGTAAGGAGACTTAAAATGATTAGATGAGGAGAATGGGAACACGAGGCCAACGTGGACAAGTGACATGAGGAGTATCAGAGGCACAGTGGAACAAAATGACTTACAGTGGAAGAAAATTGAAAAGAAGCTCTTGCTGACAAGACCATATTCCTTTGTCATAATATGAAGCTTGCAATAGTTAAGCCTCACCTTTCCTCTGGTATCAGAAGTGTAAATATCTCCTTATTTTCAAGGTATGGCCTAAGAAGTCTGCTATAATTCCCTGAGTTTGAAGAAGTGTCTCTGCAGTAGATTTAATAAGTCTAACCGTGCTGGTGAGGAGCTGATACATGACCACACATAAGACATGGCACACACAAAAATCTTAAAAGAACTTTATTTTGGTTGCAAAGTCAACTGCTCATATTTTAGGAAGTGTCAGGATTGAGATTGCCTGAGAAACTCTCATTATTTTCAATTGACAAGGCAGTCTTGCCTTGATTACTAGTGATTTCTTCTGCAAGGTTCCTGCAGAATATAGCATGCTCTGATATGGGTTAAGGTCATTTAAGGAAAGACGATTGTTTCCTGAAGGATCCCTTCTTCAGAAGATGGAATATTAGAATGTGGTAGTTTGTGAATTAGACAAATGGTAAGAGGAAAAGCAAGAAGTTAGGCCTCAATTAAAGCAAATGAATTCTTCCAGGAGAACTGGACTCTATCCCTGATTCTGAGGGACAGAGTTCCTGACTCAGTCTGGAAAATTCATGTAAACCAAAATTAGATCCTAGACCATACTAACCATGATTTTCTGAGATTGAATACTCAATATTAGTTAAAGGTTTTACTCTTAATACTTCTGTGTTTGTCTTCTCAGTTGCTAAAATGTTGATAGCCTCAAACCTCACATGGCAGACATTAGAAAATCATTCACAGAATAATTCACTCTCACAAACTATAATGGTAAGTGCCCTTGAAAAGACCAAGAGGAAAATAAGCTTGTCTTAAGAAAAGGGTTTGAATCATGAGTAGTAAATAGAGTTTGGGTTGTAAAACAGACAATGAAGAGAAAACACAAGATTGAATAGCCATCATTAAGTAGCATTTGTTTCAGAAGACTGAAAAATATTATATTAAAAACACAATTTGTGAACTATTAATTAATAATAAAAGAGGGTGACTTAAGGTTATACTGGAATTTCTTAACTTTTCCAAACTTGCAACCTTAGTAGTGAACTTTTAGCTTTGTTATGTATTCTTTGGAAACTTGGTATTTTTAATTTTTAAAATATAAATTTTAAATTACACTAAGTATTTTAGTCACGTTTCCTATCTATTCTTTTTTACCTTCTTGTACCAAAATCACTTTGATTTTTGTAAAGAATAAAACAGCCAAAGCAGTTATTGTGTTCCCAGGTGGGTTTAATCCAATATATGTGGATTAATTTGTTCTTCAGTAAAATAGCTCAAGTATAGCACTGAACCAAGGTAGCTCTTCTGCTTCTTTGTTTGCACCTAGCCTATTCATTTCTACATTGCATTGTGCTGTACAGTATAGAAGCACACTGAACACGTAAATTCTGATTCTTAGGCACCTTCTAGGAAAATGG
>WAAD01021446.1:1080-22464 GCA_013389945.1 Fregata magnificens | reverse complement strand
CTTCCAGGAAAATGGGAAAAATAGCATATTTCTGATTCTCCTGTATTCCAGGCTCAAGACTCTCTATGCTTGTGTTACAACAGCCATGTCTCTACCCTCACTAACCCTTATAGTGGGGACAGTTGGACCAGAGATCAGCAGGAAATCTCAGGTAGGGAAGCTACACCTCCCTGCTACATCTCTGTGATGAGGCAAAAGAGGCTTTGTTTGGGGTATGATCTGTCTGCTTGTGTTAGTGCAATTCTGGTATACTGGTAAGGTGAATGAAAAGCCCACTGATTTTAGATACTGGGAAGGATTCACTGTGATGGCATAGGTTTTTAGCAGCAGTTTCTAAAACCAGTGGTAAGCCCCGAGGCTGGGAATGAACTCTAAGCTATTTCTGTGATGTGTGTTTCTGTTATACTTGTAAATAACCTTAGTGGGTGTCCATGTAATGCCTTGTGTAATCAACTGTGAAGAAGTCTCAAGTTTTGTCTTCCAGTCCTTCTAGCTTTACAGAGGTTCAGGTTTGGAACAGTGTGCATAAACCTTCTCAGCAATCATACAGGGTGACAGATTTTCCCTGAGAGGCAGGTGGTGTAATGAGCATCACTAGTCTATCATCTCCCAGAGGGTCAAAAGGACAGAGATTCAGCAAAAATGTGCACTGTAGAACTTGTGGAGTTTAAAAAGATAGATACCCTGTTTTTTGAGAAGTTAAATGTGTAAAGCTTATAGGCATGACTCTTGTTAAATCTTTATTTCAATAGCCATCTTTCTACCAGCTTTCTGTCTAAGGAAGCCTAAAAGGTGGTACTTTCTGCTGCCTTCCCTTGCCTCTCCCCTGTTACCCTGCTGCTGTGTCTGCTCCACATCCCCTGGCAGAGATGGAGCTGTAACACTGCAAGCCCCTCATTGTACCTGCATGTAGCCCTGGTTCGTATCAGTTACAAATGATTTTCACAAAGTCACAAGGAAAAGGACAAGGCTCAGAGTGATGGATGTGAAGATTGTGAAGAAACAGAATTCTTTTAATGAACTGCAAGTCTTTATAGACCAGTTTTTCAAATAGGCTTGTGCACTGTTGCATGTTCTCATTGAGAAATGTGGCCTAATTCATTTTCTCTGTGCCTGTTAGTGATTGCCTGTAATTACAAAGGGCATAACTCACAGAGGTAGTCTTTTGGTGTGTACATATATGCATTCTTGTTTGAATCACTATGTACAAACATGGCAACTAAAAGTGCCTGGAAGCCTAAGATGTCATATCATATGTTTGTTTTGTTAAATGTAGTAAAGATGGTGGCAGACTTGGAAAGCAAAGGTTGTCAAGTGCTCAAAGTGAGCACCTTATTTTGTGAGGACATTTCATATTTCTTTAAAACCCTATGAGTATTCAAAGGTGAGAGATTACTGCTGTAAAATGATCCGATGTTTGTCAGTACTCTAACGGAAGATGTCTTTTATGAGGGCCCATGTCTTTTAAATGATTTTACATTTTCAGCTGCTGGAACCTAAATAGTAAAGTAGGTATATTGGGAGAGCATGCCGTTAGTATTGCCAAGGGTCTGCACTGGGGCAGCAGCTGTAGAAAAACCTGTCTCTAATCCATATCATATCAGCATCCAGTCCTAGGTAGCAATGCGAGTACAGCACTTTCTTAGCATCTGCACGTGGTCAAGAGTTTGTGACCTTTCTTTCCAGACACAGATCTAGCCTCTATTATCCCTGCTTGAGATTAAATAATTTTTTTTTGTTTGCTCCATATGTTCAAAGACTAAAGCTCTACCCTTTAAATAGTACAGTTGCAGTCATCTCTTTGCTAGCAGGTGCAAGAAGCACTGGGTCATTATTCTGAACATATCTTCCTGCACCTGCTTTGGGGCATACAGCAGTTCTGGCTGCCCCTTACACAGCTCTGCAAAGGATACAGCACAAACTAAGCTATAGGATCCTTTCTCAGTACTGGAGTTTATATGCCTTAGTGAGGATGTACAGGTATAAGAAATGAATCTCACCACAAATGCCCTGCATCTAGATAGACACAAATATTCAACAAATAATTGCTGTCACAAAAATCTGCATCTGCTATGCTACTATATTTCTACAGTTTTACTTGCATTACAGGGAAAGACAAAGGAAAAAAATTAAGCAGTTTCATGTAGTTCTTTTAAACTTTGAATACAACCCCCAGAATGACCACATACAGGTAGCAGATTAATAATAAAGGTACTTATTTGTATTAGCCTGACTGTTTCTTCTGTAATCCAGCAGCTGACTGCTGTACACTACAGAGAGGGATCCTCCCTTTTTTAAGTAGGAGTTTCCAGTGTTTATGGCCAGCTACAGTAACTGAGATGTAAACGACCCTGAATGATTAACAGTAGGGTTTTGGAGAGCCCTGGGCAAAGGAGCTGCTACCAGATGAGTTAACTTCTAGCATTTACAGGCATGTGGCAGCTTGGGGAAAGTCCAGTCCTTTTATCTGGCACACTGGAGGGCAGCTGAAAGGAATCAGACCTCCTTTGTACAACGATAAGTGCCCTGTTGTGCAAAGCCAATGAGCTGAAAGGAAGAGAGCAAGAAAGGGCTAAGAAACACTGCAGAGAAGCTCCATTGTTAACTACTTGTCCATCCAGTGTTTTGAAAGGGCATCTAGGTAGGATAATTATATACACTACTCAGACGTGAGGATTACATCACCCCACACTGCTTTCCTTTGTGTCTCAGCTGCATTTCTCACCTTCATGGCAATTCAGATCCTATTAGAAGGTGTATTTGGAACATTATTCCCCTCAGTCAGTGAGTGTCTGCCTTGCTACTTGTTGGACAGCTTCAAGATGCAAATGTCAGTACTTACAATGGCATTTTTTCTAGTAAATTGTCCTATACAAAGTGTTCTCATGCGTCTAAATTGCATATGCTTGTAAGGTACTCTTGGAAGGGATTAATTTTATGAATGGAGGATAACGGCATTTAACTTCTGTTTTATCCCAAGGGTCTCTAATGTAACAAGGAAACTGCTGATTGATGTAACTTGTGCTGAAGCAAACCAACTCAGTTATGTAGGTGTTGTTTAGAGCTCAGCAAAATCACAAGAGATCCTAAAGCTGCATATTTTGGCTTCAGTTCACTAGCAGTAAGCTTTTTTTCTTTCCCTGGCATGAAAAGTGCAAAAAAATCTATTTGACCTTTTTTATAGCATACTTTTCTTGAAACTTATGGTAGATACATGTCTCTTGTAGTTTATGTGTTGTCTAGTGAAAACTTAATATGTATCTATTTAGTCAGAAGGTCAAGTCTCCTTCCTCAAGCAATGTAACACAGGTAATAATCAGTAAGACTGCTAAAGTTATCAGTGTTTTCTCTACAACAGGGTCATCCAGAAGTGGTAATTTGGGTATAAATTAAAAATTCAGAATAAGGAGTAGGCATATGTGTTACTTTTCCACCATTTGGAAGAGGTAAATGGAGAGATGTAGAAGATGCAGAAGAGAGAAATGTCTGTCATTCCTGATGAGAAGATGTAAGGATTTGTCTTTGGGACCAGTCCTGTGCTATCATCTGTCTGTTCCCATCCCATCCAACACAGCAACATTCTGATGGCTGTTTCCTCTGTGGTGTCAGGTACTGAGCTGCTCAGTTTCTCACCTTGTATTTGTAAAAAGAAGTTGAGATCTTTTTCTGAGCCAAATTCTCTCTTTGATTTGTCTACTCCACGCTCTACAGATAGATGCTTCAGTATGTTCTTCTTCCTCAGAGTCCTCTTCCCTGAAGTTAATGAAAACTGAGGACCCTAGTGCAAATTCCACAAGGGAAGAGCTTCAGCAGAAGTCTGCTGCAAGATCTCATGCATGGTCAGAGAAACATTAAGTGAGCAATATATCCCTTGAGTTCTTAGCACCTTGTTATGGCAGAGATTCCTGTACCTCCTGTTCTGCTTTTTGAATTCTCTTGTTTTGGCCCCAGGCTCCAGAGAGTGCTGGTGAAGCTAATGAAAAGAAGGGCAGAGGGACATGTGCTAAAGCATAGCAGCGCTCTATTCTATAATTCTTAAGAGACTACCCTGTAGCACTAGGGAAGCTAAGCAAGGACTAAAATACCAAGTGATAGGAAAGTCAGCTATAAGGGGAATGGGTCTCTGATCACCACAGTTTCAAGTAAGAAATCACCACAGTATACAGAATGGTCAATAACAGACAGAGAAACTTCTTAAGCAAATTGAAACCAGCAGTTGTACAACGGTTAGATAACTTCTGAAAATCAAAGAATAATATTTCTTTATTCAGGATATAGCATCTAGTCCTTGACTGTTAGGCTAGTCAGTAATTCTCTGCTGCTACTAAAACTGCGTTTGCATTGGTTTCTGTTTTTCCTTTCCTAGCGGCACTAGTACCAGTGAGCTGGCATGCTACTCAAACTGCCTCCATACCTAAACTGAAAGACAACTCCTTTGGGGTACCTTGCTATACCTTCAAACTTTAATTGACAGCTTCTCTTGCTATAACGTATCTTTAGTTGCTAAACTGTGTGTGTTTCCTTGATCCAGCTGGTTGTCAGAACTGACTCTCAACAGCCAATAAACCATGAAAAACAGAAAAAAACCCCAAAGGTTACAAATTCCTCTTACTGGAGGGAGAGAGAATCAGTTAGATTGCAGCTGCAGTCTGATCCTAGTGTTGCAACCAGCTTAAACTATTTTATTCTTTTAAAAAATCTTAGAGGGGTGAACAAATAGTTTTGCTATCAACTAGTTAGCAATTCCCAAAGAAAAACAATCTAACCAGTTTAACCTCTTTATTTTTCTTTATCAACTTCTGGGTAAATTAAAAGTTCCTGACTGCCTTTGCTGGTGGAAATTATTTGCAAATACAATTCAATCCTTGACAATTAATAGTCATAACTCAGTTGTGTTGCTTAATAGTGAATGGTAGATCACCAAAATAATAGGCTACCGCTATAGTATCTCGATTAACTAGGGATGCAAATCTTTCTTTTTCAAATATCTTGCTTAATTTCCAAAATTTTTGTTTCTGGATATTTGTGGAAGTAAAGCCTGGTGAATTAAAAATTAGCAAAAAATAGAGAAAGAATCATGAGACTGGAAGAATTGAAGTAATAACAAAACCAAGTTAAGTTTTATTTTGCATTCCTTCATCTACTTTTATAGATCTAGGTACTTGCACACCTGACAACAGCAGGGAAAATACAATGCTATGGACAGGTACACTTACTACCATAATTGAAATGTGTACCTTAGGACCTGGAAGTCTTCATTCTAGTGACAAGTACATGCTAAATAGAGTATTGGTACATTTTCTCTCTTTTGTAATCCCCATTTTGTTAGCTAGAGATGCTAACTTCTACTATGTTTTCATTGTGTAAACAGGCTCAGAGAAGTGTATTTGCTCCTGTTAATAATACACAGCAAACTACGTTGCAGACGTTTTAGTACAGGCTGACTGTTTCTTCGGTGTTCATCAGGGCGTTAGCACAGGAGGACTCTGATCTGTGACTGGAGAGTCTAGGCACTACTGTGAAAGGAAAATCCATATGGTAACTGTTCAGCGATAATAATACGGGACCAAAGACAGGCAAGAAGGCCTGACTGCAGAACCAGGTTAAATTGGCTGGAAGCGGCAATGCCGGGGCACAAACAACTCCATGCAGGGGAGGGTGGGACATGCTGCAGTGCTGACTTGTAATGACATGATTGGTGCTGGTGCAGGTGTACATAAGCAATTGGCTCATGCTGCATCTTTGCAACCTGCCTGTCAAACCATGTATGGTGGGTGGGCTCTGCTCAATGCATTGCTCATTAAATCTCTTTATACTCAAGCACAAACATGTGCTTAGTTTGCGTCAAGGACTACGACAGAAGTTCCCCAACAATTTGGTGTGAGAAGTGGGACTCCTGCACACTGGCAACCAGACTGGAACCAGAGGCGACACCCAACATGGTGCCACCACAAGAGGTAAAAGATCCTTATTTAAAAATCTCCCTTGTGTGTGGCCCTCTCCCCTATCATGTCTCCTACCTGGCCATCACGTCAGCAGTAAACAAACCCGATGTTGCTTTAGTTTCTGCTTATAACATAAAGATCAGGGAGAAAGTTAAGGTGATGAGTGTTTGATCTTTTGTAAACTGAATTCTGGTAAGTTTTGTGTTCTGATCCCTGAGGACATTTGAGACTGCTGAAAGCTCTGATCACTCTCCGAAGCAATTTCTGTGGGTTATGACAAGTTGTTTGTGGGCCCAGGCTAAGAGGAAAATGGCTTTTGTTTAGCCAAGTGAGCCTAGGCTCTGAAAATATTTTGCTTTGAGAGAATAAAGTTAAAGCTCTGTCTTCTTGACGATGCCTGAACTTCTCCTTCTATCCCTTTGCCATGAATAGACCTTAGCTTGGTATTCCCTCACTGAAAACAAATTTGGAATGTGGGTCAAGGTCCCTCCTGTCTGGATCTGAAAGACCTGTTAGGTTCCATGTGCCACAATTATGGTGCTTGCCCACCAGTGGAACAGCTGTACCTGTGCCAAACCAGAACTGCAAGTTCCAGCGGAGGGAACCTTTGACCTGAATAAATTAACTTAACCTTTGCCATTGCCTAGAAGACAATAAACTGAGTGAAATGGATGCTTGGTTTTTGTGGGACAAGGTGAACAATCGCTGACAGAAATCCATTATAGCTAGCTTACAGGACAATAATGTAAAAATGGAAGAATAAATTGAAAAGATGAAATCAGGTGAAAATGAAAGTAAGTATCCTTCTAAAACTTCAGCTGCAACACCTAAATTTCTGTACCCAAGCTTAGCATTCAGTACTACTACACCAATCCTACGCCCATGTCCTGATCATCTCAAAGACCTCTTGGACGCTTGGGAGCCCCCTCATGTACTTCCTCCACTTGTAGCCCAACCAGCAGTTCCAGTTCAAAATCTAGCTGAGGCAGATATCCCTGTAATTACGCTGGTGATGCCAGACACCCTACGTTATACCCACATGGTGCAGGGTTACAAGTAGATCCAGATTTGGAGGATTATAATGTCTCTCAAATTGATTCTACTGTTGCCTTGCTTGTCAACAATATCCCTCTTGAAGTCCTAATCGATACTGGATCTTCTTTCTCCAACATCCAGAGCTCAGAAAGGCCAGGTTTGAAACCAACTGATAAGATAGTTAATGCTGCAGGGGTCGGTGGAAACATTATCCCTCATGCTGTATCTGAACCAACTCACTTGCATGCTCCTCTCCCATTGAGTGAGGAACACGCCTTCCTCAGTCCAACTTCCCCTGTGAACCTCCTGGGAATGGACCTGTTGTGCAAATTAGGAGCCACAATTTATCACTCCCCAGATGGGCTGTATTTGGACATTCCACATCATCAGACCACGTGACCATCATCTGTTCATGCTGCTAACTGCTGAAGGGCTACAGTCTGAAGGTAGCTCCATTGACTTGGAGCTCCCCTCCCAGGTTCCTTCCAAACTGTGGGCTTCCCATTCTAATTCTGTGAGAAGACTCTTAACAGCTGAACCGGTAAAAAATAAATACAAAAACAATCAGGAGTTCCCAGCAGTTCCCCAATATTCATGTGCTTGAGAAGCTGAGGATGGCACCTGTCCTGTCATCCCTTCCTTAAAGAAGGAAGGTGTCTTAATACCAGCCAGGTCACCCTGTAACACACACATCTCACCAGTAAAGAAAGAGGGGAAATTTGATGAACAAGGAAGACAAATTTGGAGGTTTGTCCAAGATTTGTGAAAAATCAATGCTTTTGTTATCCTGAGTCACCAAGTTCTTGCTAACCCTGTATCTGTTCCAACCTCCGTCCCTGAAGAGGCTACTCATTTTGCTGTTATTGACCTATGTTCTGCTGCCTTCTCTATCCCCATATACCTCAGTTCACAGTTTTTGTTTGCCTTTATCTACCAAGCACAACCTGGACCAGACTTCCTCACAGGTACTGTGAATCCCTTACTGTTTTCTCTCAGTGCTTAAAACGAGACATATTCTGTTACACTCCAAAGTGCCTCAGTCTTGGTACAGTATGTGGACGATATTCTGGTAGCTTCCTCCTCTTTGGAGGCCTGCCAAGAGGACACACTTCATCTACTGTGTGCCTTGGCCAATAAAGGACACAAAGCATCCCAAACCAAGCTGCAGTTCTGCGAGCAAGATGTTGAGTATGTGGTTGATACAATTTCAGAAGGGAAATGCCAGCCACTGACTCCAGAATCTCTGGTGTCCTATCAGTTCAACTCAGACCTTGTCCTCTTTACGGATGGCTCTGTCATGAGGAGTGATGTAGGCAAACTAGTTGTAGGATGTGCTGTTTGTTCCCAGTTCAAAATTCTCAAAGTGTTTTCCTTCCCTACAGTTTCAAGCACACAACCTTGTTACACTCACTCAAGCATGTACCCTCGCATGAGGAAAAAGTGTAGATGTCTATACTGATTCACAGTACGCATTTAATGTTTGTCATTCTACAGGTCAGATCTGGAAACACTGAGGATTTATTACTTCCTCCGGAGCTTGTTTTTCTCATGGCCCCCTCATCTTGGAGTTACTATATGCTATTATGCTCACTACTACTATCTCTGTGATGCATTGTTCTTCTCACACAGGTGCATTAGATGAAGTAAGCCTTGGCAATGCATATGCTGATGCTGCTCCAAGCAATCTGACATTGAGGGTTCTCCAGCAACATTTTTAAATATTGCTGCTCTTAAACTTGACCTCTCCATTTCTATTTAATATCTGACCAGATTACAAGAACTACATTCACAAGAAGGAAAGAGCTCATGGTTTCACTCTGGCTGTGCATTACACTTGGATCATATATGGAGATCTCATCGAATCATAGAATCTCCTGAGTTGGAAGGGACCCACAAGGATCATCGAGTCCAACTCCTGACCCTGTATAGGACAACCTCAAAATTCACACCATGTGTTTGAGGGCGTTGTCCAAACACTTCTTGAATATTGTCAGGCTTGGTGCCATGACTACCTCCCTGGGGAGCCTGTTCCAGTGCTCCACCACCCGCTGGGTGAAGAACCTTTTCCTAATATCTAACCTAAATCTCCCCTGGCATATCTTCCTGCCATTCCCTCGGGTTCTGTCACTGGTCGCCAGATCAGCACCTGCCCCTCCTCTTCCCCTTGTGAGGAAGCTGAAGACCGCGATGAGGTCTCCCCTCAGTCTCCTCTTCTCCAGGCTGAACAGACTGAGTGACTTTAGCCGGTCCTCATACCGCTTCCCCTCTAAACCCTTCATCATCCTCATGGTCTCCTCTGGACACTCTCTAGTAGCTTTGTATCCTTTTTATACTGTGGTGCCCAAAACTGCACACAGTACTCACACAAACAGTACCAGAGCAGAATAGAGTGGGACAGTCACTTCACTCGACCGGCNAGAGTGTCCACAGCTCCTCCCGATTTTGTGTCATCAGCGGACTTTGATAGTAATGCTTCGAGTCCTGCATCCAAGTCATTTATGAAGATATTAAAGAGCACTGGTCCCAAGATGGATCCCTGCAGACCCCGCTAGTGACCGGTCACCAGCCCAATGTAGCCCCATTTACTATAACCCTTTGAGCCCGACCCATCAGCCAATTGCTCACCCATTGCATTATGTGTTTATCCAGCTGTATGCTGAACATTTTGTCCAGGAGGATACTGTGAGAGACAGTATCGAAGGCTTTACTGAAATCCAAAAAGATGACATCGACTGGCTTCCCTTGGTCCACTAGGTGGGTGACCTTGTCATAGAAAGAAATTAAGTTAGTTAGGCAGGACTTTCCCCTCGTGAACCCGTGCTGGCTGGAACCAATGACTGCGTTGTCTTTCAGGTGTTTTTCATCTCATGATGGCAGACCCATATCTCCCCTCTCTTTGATTCCTACTCTTGCATGTGCAGCCCGCTCAATTAGCCACTTGTGCAAAAGGGGGGTTCCATTCTGCAGTGTCTTCACAGGTCCAAGATTCGTGTACCGTATCAACTCCTGTGCCGTGCCATGACCTGAAACCTGGAGACTGGGTCCTGTTAAAGGACTTCAGATTAAACAGGGTCTGTCACCACATCAGGCTTGTCCATTCCAAGTGTTTCTGATGACCTATACAGTTGTGAAGGTTGCAGAGAAGAGTGCCTGGATCTGTGTGTTCCACTGTTGTAGGACATTGTCACCCAGGGAACTCCAGGAACCTCTGGAACAACAAAGTCAGGTAAGGTCAGAAGCTGGACCACTGCTGAAGGGGTATCTCATCCTGCCAAAGGACACCTCTATCAAAGAAGAGCAACAGAGCTGGACAACTCTATGACAAGAACTGAGGTTACAGGAGAAAGCTTTGTGTGACAGTGCTGGTACTCTCTCCCCAGAAGTACTGCAAATGTTAGCACCAACGTACAATCTGAGACAGAGGAAGCTGAAAGTGAAGTCTGAGACAATGTAGCTTGGAACAGTTGCCTGCAAAGGCAAGCCAAACAATACTTGTGTGACTGTGTGTATACACACACACATATATACATGTATGGACCCTCCTGATCACGAGGAGTTGTGCTGTGCTATACTGCTTGTTATATTGCTAATAGGAAGCATTTTGGTTTAGGTTTTAGAATCTATAACTCCTGTTAGATGAATTAGAGAGATGACAGGTTTAAAAGTTTTATGCATTTTATGGCTGATTACTATAGCAAAGACTGGCTAGGAAAAAATTCGCTTGTTAAATTATCCCAAGTATGGGCAATTTCATCTAACCTTACAAACTGTTGGCTATGTGCTTATCTAGCCTCCCAGGGAGCATTGGCATTGCCTCTGTTGGCTTTCCTGCTGAGGATGCCTGCTAACGTTTCTTGGAAGTATAACTGGAGAAATCGATGGGCAGGGTTCCCATGAAGCCCTCAACCATTGACCGCCAGAGGCTCCCCGTACGTCTGCATTCCTAGTGGACTAAATACATCACTTTGCATGAATATTGAAGGAGAAGCAGAAGATCTAGGAAAGGTTTACGGGTGTGAGGCAACATTTAGTTGCATATGGAATCTTGTGAATATAGATGTTACCGTCAAATGAAGGAGAATCAGGTGGAAGCATACATACAATTATTCATCGGAGTGTGACACTGCTAATTGCTGAATTGGCATTCCTTATGGTATTTCTGATTGCATGCCCTGGTACCGACATCCCCACTATTATCTGCTGAAAGATAGTGTGTATTCCTCTGGGTTCATAAATCATATAGGATTATACTGGATATGTGGCCATCATGCCCGCAAAGGCCTGCCGCTACACAACACAGGCACCTGCACCCTGGGATGCCTACTCACACATATTGAAGTACACCACACTCTATCTGCAGAGTTGTCCTACAACTTACCAAGACACATTAGATCCCTTAATCCTTTAATGAAAAGATCAAAACCCAGGTGGAAGGTATTCTGAGCTCTATTCCCGACTCTTGACATAATCAAGCTTGAAGCTGCCATCATAAATATATCCTAGATTACAGAGTCTATGAGCAACACCACAATAAATGCAATTCTGGCCTTACAAGAAGCATCAGGAATTTCAAAAGCAGTTCTCCAGAATCGATTGGCATTAGATGTGGTGTTGGCATCACAAGGCAATGTGTGTATACTAATAAATGTCACCTGCTGTACTTACATTTATCTATCTGGCCGTATAGCCACTAAAATTTCTACTATAAGGAAAAATTTGCAAGTCCTCCACAAAGTCGAGGAATGGGAATGGAAGGGCAACTGGTGGGTATTGTTGCCAGATACTGGAGGATGGTTTGGGAATATTTTTAGGTGAAACTTGAGGTGGACCATTATTCTATTACTAATCGTTATAATAGCTTATGTGCTGGTGTAATTGATTCTATGTTGCCTGAAAATGGGCTGTAAACAAATGAAGAAAGAAACAAAAGGAATAACCCAAAGTGAGGCGAAACAAATGGTTTTGTAAATGGAAATAGAAAAGAAGCATAAGGAGGAATTTGAAAGACTTGCAATAATGAATGTGTGTGAGTAATAACTACTCACAAAAGGGAGGAATGAAGGGGGAATTCAAATGTTAATCGCTCAGCGATAATAATTTGGGACTGAAGAACAACCTGGTTTGGCAGGCAGGAAGGCCTGACTGCAGAACCAGGTTAAACTGGCTGGAAGTGGCAATGCCAGAGGGGAAACAACTCCATACAAGGGACCATAAACTCCCTTGCGGCTAGGGTGGGAAATGCCGCAGTATTGACTTGTAATGACATGATTGGTGCTCGTGCAAGTGTACATAAGGAATCAGCTCATGCCGCATCTATGCAGACTGCCTGTAGAGCCACGTGTAGTGATGGGGCTCTGCTTAATGCAGTGCTCATTAAATCTCTTTATACTCAAGCATGAATGTGTGTTTAGTTTACCTCAAGGGGTGCGACAAAAAAATCCCCAACTTTTGCAATAAAAATTTTAAAAAAATCCCACCTCTATTATATATTGCTGATTGACCTCGAAACGATTCTTTGATAAGCTTTAGAGACCTCCTTCCTCTGAATGATGGTCAGTCTCAGAATCTGAGTCTTCCCCATGATGGCAAATGGAGAGTCATCTGGGTGGACTGTCATGACTAAAGTGGCTGTATCCCCTTTTCTACAGCCTCCTCCACTCTGTCTCATTGACTTTCAGATATTTTATCCACCTTCCCTCCTCATGGAGCTTGTGCTCTATCAGTGCTGCTAAAAATCAAGTCTGGGACTATTAGCCCAAATGTGCCTGATAACAAGCTGCATGCGAGCCTGAAGTTGACACTTCGAACAGCCTTGCATCCTCAACACAGTTGTATGCCCCATCATCCTTTATAGCTACTATCCACACCTAGCCACAGTGTTTTACCTGTTTCATCACACTTCTAGGCTTCTTGTATTTTTATTCCAGCAATCATAAAGTTTGTTCTGGGCACCACCGCTTTTCTGAACAGCCATAAATATTGCTGGCAGCTACTGTGCAAGAACATACAGCTACAGAAACCTCAAACAGAAAGGGCATGTACTAGGATTCAAAATATTCCTTCTGCTGCCTATGCTGTTGTCTTCCTTCAACTCCCTGCTCTTTTCTTCTCATCCCCATAGTGCACTCCATGCAGGTATTGTCTTACTGATCAGCCACTTACTTGTGAACCTGGTCAGAGCACAGCTCTCAGAACCATGCAGAAAGTTCATAGCAAATATGCTTGCTCTCTTCTCTTGCCCTGCTCACATTGCTAGGCTCAAGCTCCTTTCATAAACCTAGGGAAGCACAGAGGGGATTTGCATCTCTGGACTAAAAGAGAGCTAAAAAGACAGAGAAAAGGGCTCCGTGACTAGGAATTAATTCTGTAGGCAGCTGGCCATGATTTGACCTCTCTCCCTTTCCTGAGAGACTATTCTTGCTGCTCTCTCTAAAAATGGCAGACAGGTTATTTTCCAGAGTCCATTTCAATGTTCCCAGTCCCAGTTCCAAAGAACTCTTAGATTCACCATTGCATAAATTGCAGTAATTCTGAAGAGAGAAGCTCTTGTCTGTGTCAATAGCCATTCTTCCAAACGAATGCTTCCAAGACAAAAGAAACAGTATAATCTTCAGAAGTGCTCTTGATCTTGTAAAGAGTCTTGGAGCATCTTCTTTTCTCCCTCAAATATCTGGAGTTCAAAGAATCTGCAGATGATTCATTTATTGTGCTCAATACACATATTTGTCTGTGAAAAAAACTGAGTTGGGCCACCTCCAAATTCAGCTCTGCAACAGGTCCAGCCTTCATAAAGGAATATCCTTCGAGGCTAGCTTTGTGAACAGTTCTGTCTAGGAGAACTGCCTAAATTCCTGGTCAGACAGTCTACTAATTTGATTTAGAGGTCAGTTTGGAAGGATATTTCTTTTTGACTGGGTTCTGTATTTTTCAGAAAAATTTCTGGTCTCAGAGGGACAACTACTTTTGGGGCCTCTATGAAATGCAGAAAATCTTCTTAGACTTCACCTTTTTTTTGATGGGGTCTTCATTTTAGGGACAAAGGAGCTTCATCCTGGCTACTAAGTTTCTATTTTGGTAGTTGCCCAGTTTCTGAGTATTCCAGGATGAGCCAGGATACAGACACTTTTTGCAGTATCTTGTGTGACTTCTGGAATGTTAGGCAGAATTAATGCCAGGCGAGTACTGCTTGGGGGGCATTTTTTTGTCTATAGCTTGAATGTATTATAAGAAAAAAAAAATTGTAATCGAAAAAGATAATGGTTTTTTTGCTGTTCCCAGGATAAATTGTATGTCACATAGTGACACGTACGCCATCTTTTGACTTGGTTCCTTGGGAAAGAAGACTTGTTGCTCTGAAATTCACACTGGCCTTTTCAGCTCCTCCCTGGGATGTACCAGTCTGAGTATTTTGGAGTACTGTCCTCTTCTGCCATTCCCGTTAGTTCCCTTCAAAGCAGTGGGTATGTGTGTCCTTTTGCAAATAGCAAGAAGAGGTGTCCACAGAACATGTTAGTAAGCCTTGACAGTGGTTTCTTTAGGGGAGCAATTAATATCCTGTTCTTACGGCACTCGGATGGACCCAGTGAGTAAGGGCTGACCAGCCTGGTGTTTTTTGACTGAAAGACTCTGATGCAGACATGCACTGAAAGACACATATGTAAAGTAATGAGCTTCATTTTCCCTTCTTCTCAGCTTGTGCTAATATGTGCTGGAAAGCAACGATGAAAATAGTTTAATATGCATTTATTTGGAGAGGGGCAGAAGGAGAGTACACAGGGAATATCCGATGAAAATCAGATAGAGAAAAAAGTCATATGCTAGAAGAATGAAGATTACTGGGGGTCTTATGGGCGTTTATGGGATATCATGCCCATCTTGTGTTCCTCTAAAATGTTCCTAGGGCTTGCAATATGAATGTGGAAGACGTGCCCCAGTCTGGGACTTTTGGAGGCAATCTGATGTAACTATTATGCTGGAATTCATGTTACATTTAAGATAGCTAAATTTAGGCACATGTATGTGAGTGCTCACATCTGTGATGAGTGTCTAAATTCCCATGTTAGGCTGTGGAGTTGTAGTCAATATACCCAATGGGTCCTAGAGAGTTGTTCAGCCAACCAAACCCAAGAGAGGGATGCAGTTTCCTAAGTGCAGATGCCTACTGTCAATTAAGATATTGTAGGGTATCTAAACAAACACATGGGGCTTCCTGACATGGCACAGATGTTATAGGAGTTACTCAGACTTATTGATTTTCTACTGAGGCCAAGTGGGATGGCCCACATTGTCTGAAATTACACCAGGTCTCCAGTTAATGCAGTCAGTGGAGAATAGAGAGTGATTCAGTTATCAGACAGTAGAGGCTTGATGCACTTGTCCACTTGTCGGCACCTAGTGTCATTTGGGATACCCTAAGGTATCATGCTTGTTTACTCAAATGCAAGTCCAGATGGAGAAGTCTTCCCAATTTCTTGAACTGTATCTGCCACCTCCAACTGGATATCCAGTAGCCCAGGTATCCTAAGTAAGTAAATTGTTCTATATGCCAATACTTTATAGATGATTTAAAAACATGTGGTTTAGCCGTAATTTTAATAACAAGTTATTCTCTTTATGTGGTTAAAAGAGAAATCCCTACTTTCTATCCATGTCACACACACTGACAACTACGTACACATACTAATAATTTTCTCCCATCTTTTATCCTCCAGGTCTCATCTTCAATGACTGCAAAAAGGTTCTGAGGCCTCAGTGTGAATGAAGCTCATAGAAGGTAAAGAATATTTTGCCAGTGTTACCCTGGTTCCTGGGATGACGGTAATATTACTCTTCTCCCAGAATAATAGTGTATTCATTGTAGACTGTACCAGAACAGGAACATCATAAAAAAAATATCACTATCCAACTTTAGCATGCCAGCAACAATTCCTAGTCTGGACACAGATCAGAGGTTGACGCAGTGGTGAGGTTCCTCAGATTTCATATAATTTTTTAGATATCTCTTCTGATGATTTTTGTTTGTTATCCAGACTGATTCTTTGACACAGATTTTTAATTTTAGCACTTTTATAATAGTTCTGATTTCCATGGTTGAAGAGAAATCTTAAATCAAATTATTATTCAATGTTTTTAATTAATTTGCTGGTTCTACCTTTTTGGAATAATTGCCTTGATTGAAGATATATTGCTTGCAAGAATAAATTTTAATCCATTTGCTCATGTCCACAGAGTGAGAATCACAAAAGAGAAAGCTCATCCTTTTTAATGACCATGGTCTATTTAGCTCTTCGTAATTTAGCAAGTGGTTAGTATTTAAACAATTTGAAATGCCTTCACATCCAAGGCAAGGGCCATAGTCTAGAGCTTGCAGTCATGGTGCAAGTTCTGACATTGACTTTCTTCATGACCTTGCAGAAGTCACTCTGGTTATGGCAGCGGGAGCAGCAGTGTTTCCCAGGTTCTGTACCTGCATGTGTGCACTAATTATGCTCTGGGTAAAAACTGGGAAAAGATTTATGTGTTCCCATCCCTCTCATGCAGCCTCCTCTATCCCACACCTGTCTCTGACATACTGCTGGTGTCCATTGAAAGGAAATTTTGTTAGGCAATCCAGATAAAATCATGGTTGACCCTGGTCTTGTCCCTACTGTGGACACAGTATTAATATCACAGAAAATGCTGTCATTTACGCTTACGCTTTGTTCAAGTGCAGCATTAAATTGGAATCAAATCTCTCATCTGTAAAATGGTCTTGTAAGGATAACATATATTTTCACAATTCAGGATTTCTCCTTGTATGTGTACAGCTATATACAGCGTAAGAGCCACCAGTAAGTTTTACTAATTTGATATTAATTCAGTTTTGATGTTAATTTCACTCATTTTAGGAGATTAAGGTTTTTTTACATTTGATTCAAAAGAATATGTTAAAACGCACATATTTGTCACAAAAATCTCTGTTATAAACAAAAAATTGCCAACTCAAAGTCATTTAAAGAGGAAATTCCAAATTATTACTTTTTTCATCTCTCAAAGAAAGAAGATACTTTGATCTTTTTTTTTTCCCTTGTGGGTCTTTTAATAATTACACAGCATGAAGGTAGGGGAAATAGTTTTAAAAAACTAAAAGGTCTTCTTCCATTTCTATTATCCCGCCTTTTTTATATTCCATTTATTGTTAACATGTTTCAGCATTGGATCTCACAACCATGAATAACCTCCTTGCTTTTAGTGTAACAATACAGACAATTTACTTATAAATGAAAGAAAAAGTTTATTTTATTTACAAATTGCACAGATGAAAATCTTATTTTCTGAACGACATCCTAGAAACTCAAATGTAGACCACATATTCATGTCTCTTAGTCCAACAAGTTCATGTCCCTTAGACTAGCAAGTTATTTTTTATTTCCCTCCTTCTTTTTTTTACCCTAATAGGAATATCCAATATGGGTATTGGATACATATATCTATCTCCAATACTATAAAGCATATTAAATTTTTGTTACTTCTTCATGAAAGTCTATTCACATCAGCGGTGTCACATCACACTCAATGAAGATGTTATACAATTATCTTACTCCTGTACATTTTCTACATATGTGTATTGAATTTTATCCTAGATAACTGTATTATGTGTTTTTGTTAAGCTGTCTTTTGTCCTTTTATTCAGAGATACTTGACCTTTCATTCCCCTCTTTAAAAAAGCCAACCCACAAAACATGACAGAAAATACAGGTTAGCAGTGAACAAACTGAACGCAGGTATTCAGATACCTCATACTTTTGTCATTACATGCTTCACTGTTTTTTTTATTTAGATGTCCATTCAGTGTACTTCTCAATCGCTGTCACCAGTACTACTGTACAGTCTCTTATACATGTATTTTCACACAATATTCCTGGAAAATATTGTGGTCCTGGCTTTGGCTGGGATAGAGTTAATTTTCTTCCTAGTAGCTGGTATAGTGCTGTGTTTTGGATTTAGTATGAGAGTAATGTTGATAACACACTGATGTTTTAGTTGTTGCTAAGTAGTGCTTACACTAGTCAAGGACTTTTCCAGCCTCCCATGCTCTGCCAGGTGCACAAGAAGCTGGAAAGGGAGGGGACACAGCTAAAACAGTTGATCCAAACTGGCCAAAGGTCTATTCCATACCATATGACATCATGCTCAGTATATTAACGGTGGGGAGCTGGCTAGGGGGAGCAATCGCTGCTCAGGGACTGGCTGGTCATCAGTTGGCGGGTGGTGAGCAGGTGCATCACTAGGTTTTCTTTGTTTTCTTTCCCTCTCTCTCTCTTTCTCAGTGTTTTCCTTTTCATTACAATATTATTATTGTTATCAGTATTATTATTATCAATATTATTATTATTATTTTATTTTAGTTATTAAACTGTTCTTATTCCAACCCACAAGTTTTCCTACTTTTGCCCTTCTGATTCTCTACCCCATCCCACTGGGGGGTGGGGGGTGAGTGAGCAGCTGTGTGGTGTTTAGTTGCCCACCAGGTTAAACCACAATTGTTCTTATTCAACAGATGGGTATTTCAACCTATGTCACAGCATAAAGAACCTTAAGGCCTAATCTTGTGAGAGGGACCTAGACTTCTCAATGTTAATTTTGATACTCAATCCCATCATTTTGTTACCACTGAGACTGTGAAATCCCTTTTGAATATCTAGCTGTATTTTGTGGACATGTGAATAAGTCTCTAAAGGCCAAACCACTTGGAGACTGAACTCTGGAGTGTTCCTGAGCAGCGTATTCCCCAACCATCTTGCCTTTGGGTGGGATGTGGCAGATGTTCCTAGAGTATTCCTGCCCCAGGTAGTCTTGTAAAATAAAGATCTGGGGACTTACATATGAAAAGATGTCGTATTATAGCAAGTGGCCTGAAATGAGGATATTCAACTAGTAAGGCAAAGACCTGCGGTGTTCTGAGTTTAGAGCAGCATCTTGCACTCAAGTCTCCCACCAGTAAGAGTGCCTTTCGCTGTGCCCTGGGGTGGGTCCTGCTGCTCAAACCTCTTCTGCTTTGTATGAAAAACTACAAGCTCTTTAGGGCACAGGCACTGGAACTTGTTTCAAATAGACACTATGCATGGGGCTGTCCATTTTGGATGAAGGAAGAGATTTTAACCATATGGATATGATGTGACCTGGGCTGTGCCATTTTTCCTCAGGGCCATAGAACAGGCTCTGGTCCATTTTAATAGTACAGATTTAATTATGACAAGTAGCACTGGAGGAAAATTGCTTTCCCTCCTTTCAGTGCTATGCCATGATTGCACATTACAAATGAATAAAATAAAATCAAGCACCGAACACTGGTAACTTAATTGGGGCTTCCAAAAGCAACAAATGGAACTAGAAAACCAGCTGCTAACTTAGTTTAAAAAGTAGACTTCAAAGAAAAAAAGATGTAGGGAAGGCATTAGCTAAGAGGACTTGCAGTCTGTTTTTAACCATGCCACTGATCTTCTATCACACTTCTAGCAAGTCATTTATTCTCCCTGAAAAAAGCACAAAAAGGAGTTACTAGACCAATTTCAGTTGAATATCAGTGCTGATTTTCTATAGAAATGGCATGCTTTATTAGAATTTCTACCATTCTTATTCTCCTCACTGTCCCCAGTCCCAGTCTGCAAAATTGTGATACCACTTTAGTGTCCTGCAGGAATGTGTCTCAAAATCCACTAATACTGTGTGAACATCAATTGTTATGGTGATAAGCAGTGTAAAAAAAACAATAAATACAACATTTTACAAAGATGCTCTAGCCGAGAGGCAAGAGATAAAAAGCCTGTATTACTAAACATTTCCAATGCTAGACTGTCCTGTCTAGTAAACTGTGATTTCTAGGGAATCACAGAAAGAAAAAGGGGTGAAAAGGAGGTATGCAGGGAATGCAACAGATCCCTTTACCCTTCCCTTTGCTATCCATATAACATGTGAAAAATGTGACTAAACTAGCGTGACTAGTAAAACAAATACTGAAGTGACTTCAATATTAAACGTAGCAAAACAGCTGGGATGTTCCAACAGAACAAAGTGAATAAAGAACTACAGAATAAAGAGTGGGGAGGGAATGCTTAAATTCAGTAAAGTTTAAAATATTTTATTTTAATTAAAACAATAAGGATATTCTTTTCAAACTTTTCTTTCAGTGAAAAATGTTGGTTTCTGGTTTTGATCCCAAATAAACTTTGATATATCAGAATCCTCAGGGAAGTGAAATACAATTTTTAGACTAAAAAAAGGCATCAGGAATCAAGTTTGTTTAAAGTCCAATTGAGCTCTAAATCAGCCCCATTTTAGAACTGAAAGGAGGAAAATCCACACAGCAGCACATTCTGCTGTGCCAAGAGTGTGCGTGCATTACTCGTATTTCTCCAATTCATATCCTTTATCATTGAGTAGCCAATACCTGAAAACCTTTAATGTATGTATTCTCATAGTGTGAGAATACTCTTATCATAAATTTACTGACAGAGAACGGAAGTTGTGTGCGACTAAATGACTTGCCAGTGTTCACCCAGGCAGTCTGAAGTCACCTGCTTAGCAGGAAATTGAATCCTGGTGTTCAGGTTTCCAAGCTAATGCCCTAACCTAATACTGGGTTCCCTAACTCTGGAATTATCCTTCCTTATTTCATCCTATGCAGGGAACCAGCATGCTTTCCTTTTCTCTTTTGCACTGCAAAGATCGGTTCTCTGCCTTTCCTTGTAGAGATGTGATGGGTACAGAGCTCATAAATTCTGGAATGTGTATTTCATACTATGTGTGAAAGGCAAACAGGATGGATACAGAGCTCATTAATTCTAGGATATGTGTTTCATACTACGTGTAAAGGATCTTCCTAATGAAGAATTAAAAAAGTAAGTATTGTCCCACCCTAGCACTGTCCCAGTGTACTGGGTCTGGCTGAGGGGGAGCTGGTTTTCCCCCTGGCAGCCTGCTGTGCTCTGTGTTGGTGGCTGGAGGCGGCACCAGTGTCTGGCTGTGGCCGGGCGGTGCCTGCCCAGCCCCGGGGCTGCCTCTCCAACATTCCCCCCCCACCCCCGCTGTGGGCTGGGGGTGGGCGGAAGCTTGGGAGGGGGCGGCCAGGACAGCCGGCCCGGGCTGAGCGGGGCTGTTCCGTACCGTGTGACGCCTGCTCAGGGATCAAAGCTGGGAGGAAGGAGGAAGCGGGGGGCATTCCTGGTTTGGGACGTGTGTCTGTGCCCTCGGGAGCAGCCGCGGCACGTGCTGGGCCCTGCTTCCCGGGAGGGGGCTGGGCGTCGGGGCTGGTGAGAGGTGGCGAGTGGGGTCTGTGTTGTTTTTTCCCTTTTGTTTCCGCACGTGGTCTTTGTTTTATTAAACTGCCTTTGTCTTGACCCACGAGGTTTCTTTGCACCTCATT
>WAAD01021444.1:32040-82633 GCA_013389945.1 Fregata magnificens | reverse complement strand
TCTAGTTTTTTGCTAGGTGCTGACTGAACTTTTCAAAATATTTCTCTACTGATACCTTGAAATGTATATTACCCAGCAATTTAGTTCAGAAGAGCTACTGTAGGAGTGTGTGATGGACTGATGACAGACTTCCTATGAAAATAAACCACCAGCTAATGTCCCCCTTTATAATACCTGTGTATAGTCTCACAGAAATCAATGAAGCTGAGATAATTTACACCAGGTAATGATGTAGCACCCTGAGATTACATTTACTCACATTGCTTTACACGTATGTATATACAGAGAAAAGGAAAGATAGAGAGAAATTTTAATTTGCAACTTCTCTGTGACTTATTTGGATGTATTCCCCTAATCTGTTTGTTTCCCCAGTGGACAATTTCATCTCTTTAAGCTCCTTCTCCTCCTTGAAGTCATTGCCATTGAGTTTAAGCATTGTCTCCAAAAGATCAGTTGCATCATCATATTAATTGAACCATATGTATATATGACCTCCCACAAATGAAGATGGTCTTCTTCATAGTCTAGCTAGGAATGCAAATGAAGATGAGAACATTACAAAATCTATCAGCTTATGTCTACAATTACACATTGGTCTCGTCTGCTTTCTGTACAAATGAAGTATCTGACCTTGCTTAGATTTCAGATTGTTTTGTCACACGAACAGCTGAAGACCCACACTGAGGAATACTGCAGTAAATGTTCGAAGCCATCCTTCCCCATTCCCTGAGGGTGCAAAGTAATTTCCTACTGTATCAGAGTGAGGACATAATTTTTCTGGGGGCTGAATTTCAAACTGTTCTCAGAGGGTTGTACCTGTATTCCCTTTTTAAAGCATTACATTCAAGGAACAGCAGGAAAAGGACAATTCCCTGAAACTTACAGAAAGGGAAATCACAAATATGTGGCTGTGATTACGAGCAGATGTATATGAGACACCAGACTGGTAAAGAGGGATTGGCCCCATAAACAGCAATCGAGCAACAGTAAAACTATTCTCTTCCCTGGTCAGATCAAAACCATGCTCTGTTTACAGTACAAGGCTCTGATATGAAAAAGAGAAGAAAACTATCTTTTCATTTATTTGTGGGTTGGACTAGGTGACTTTTAAAGGTCCCTTCCAGCACAAATGATTCTATGATTCTGTCATTTATCTTTTGATTCTGTATCTGGCCTTCTTTTCCACTTTAGAAACTGTCCTAAAAAACATGAAGATATTAACCCTGGGTATCGGAATGCATTATCTTCCATTTGATGCCAAACTGTGAAGACAAGATCCAGTACCACATTTATACTTGCAAGAGCAGCTTTTTATAGCGCTCATCTGCACAACAGGACTGCCTCACCGGTTTCCCTTGTGAAACCACTCCAAACATAAAATCTGTCACCATTGTGTGCTCCAGTGTAGCCAACATGACAAAAAATATTTAATTTAAACTAACCACTAGAATATCCCTGACCTTAAACAAAGTGTGAGAAAGAACATTTACATTTGGAGTCATCCCAATGCCACTGGGCAGTCGTTCAACTAAATTTTTGATGAACGTTCTCTCATTTTGAATTTCAATTGCATTTGTCCCTTATACCACTTTAAAACCAATGGCATAAGGCCAGTGGTTGCTAATGTTGGGACTCCGAGAGCAAATAAATTAAAAAGGATTGCTTCACATGTACGACTTAAATTATTTCTAAGGAAGATCCTATGCTTGATTCTTGAAAAATCTTAGAAAATGCCCAGAAAAATCTTTGTTTGTACATTTGGATTTTGTCATTTACATTTTGGGCTCCTGGTGTTAAGTTTTAATCTTTGATCCAAGTTCCAAAATTGCTTACTTTCTAGGTTTAGTGTCATGCTGAAGACTCCTGGGTAACCTGTTAAGGTCTCCTTAAGTTCAGAAATAATCAGGCAGATAAGCAATAGCTGCAGAATCCCTGAAAGGTCTGGCAGCCGATTTTAGCCCTCCACTGGGAGGCAATTATTCTGTCATCATTTGAAGAGAATGACCTATCTGCTTCTGCCAGGCGTTTCAGTTCCAGGCATGAAGTCTGGTTCTGAACTTGCTGCACCTCCCCCGTGTGATGGACGCCCTGGTAACCAGTGTCGTTAGTGCACTGAGCTATCATGCTTGCCAAGAGTCAACCTTTAAACAAGGGATCCAGGATGAAAAATGCCTTTGTCTGTTCTAATTAGGATCAACACTTTTGCTTTCTTCATCAGAATCTGCTTGTTTCATTGTCTGGGGCTGACACCAGCACATGTGTTGAAAAGGAAAGCAATTTGTTAAAGTTTCTTCATTGCCTAATGCTTTCCACTTCACACGTATCACCTGAAAAAGAAAACAACAAATAAACTCTCCCAATGTCATCTTGACCAAGTGAGCTAATGCCTTTCATTTGGAAGTAAGGCTTTCCATGCCTTTCAAGCAGGTTGAATAGCTTGTTTTATCCTTTTTACCATCTGGACACTTCTCTGAACTCTGCGTCCTGATCAAGGGGGACATCAACAAGTTGTTAATAAACTCCTATATGCTGTTTTCAGGTAATTTCCAGCAGTGACTAGCCATCCGTTTGGCTCTTTAGGAGAAACTGCTATTCCTCTGCAAGGAATAGGAGTTCTAAAATGAGACACAGTAATAAACTATGCAAATATGCCTAATTCATTGTAATAGAAAGCAAGCTGGTTTGCCTTCTTACCTATGCCTTGATGGTTGATATTTTCTTAATATGTGTTCCAAATTCTTGTGACAGTATGCAGATCTGCATTAGAAGGGATGAGGTTAGGAAGACAGCAGAGAAGACAAATAATCTTAAATTTTTTGAATGGAGCTGTTAATCTGATATGATTAGTGATGAACAAGAGAACTATGCTTTGGGTACTGTCAATATGGTTCATGTGGATTGGGACACCGATCTAAATCCAACACAGACTGGCTATTCGGGAGCACTCCTCTGGTCTCTAGGAATGGCTCCAGGAGCTGGGGGTTCCTCAGCCTTGTCTTCAGAGCATAGGGGACCTATTTGGAAACAGCTGACTTTGCCCTTGACAACAGCCTGGATCTCGCTCAGCTAGAATAAGCATGTCAGTGGAAAGGCAGAGGTGACTGCAGCTGGAGGGGGAATCCAGCAAGGAGGAATTGATTCTTCTGTATTCTCTGCACCCGGTACACATGAGTCATCTCACCCAGACATTCAGTGAGATCTAAGTTTTAAACTTCTTTGCTTCTCAATAACTATGACAAACAACATGTATCTTTTGAGCAACTCCTTCTTTGTCCTTTTTTTGCTCACAACTGATAGCAAGAGTGAGAAAACATATTCTCTGAAAAACAGAAGGAAAGAGCAATGAAGAGACCTAAAGCGCTGACTGTTCTCAGAGTGCAAGTGTTATTTGTTAAATTTTTTTAAAGGTATTTTTCAATTCCTTGTAGGTTCCAAGAAGCTCTAGCAGGGAGAAATAGATGGGATGATTCTGCCTTCCTGGATTCAAGTACTAATGACTCTTTCATGATCAGGAACAAAGATGGATGAAGGGAGGCATTTGTTTCACAAACACAGACTATTCCTTTCTTAACAAGGTGGTTGACAGAAAGGGTATAACCTGCTCCTCCATTACAGAAGGATGCTGAAGCATGGAGAGCAATTTACTTCTGTGCAATGACATTCATTCTTTTCTTAATGGGCACCTTGGTGTTTCTGATTTCAAAAGGGAGTTTTCCAAAGCAGTGGAAAAGCTATTTTCCTGGGTTTATGACTCAGATCAAATTCTGTGCTTTATTACTTCAGTATACCTAAGATGAAAATATTCATAAAATTTTAATTGTATTTTTATTGCAGAGTCTGTACGGGCACACAGTCTTTTTGCATGTGCAGACTCCTCTAGACAAAACTTCTCGGTGCTAAACTCCAAGATATATTCGATATATGTATACTTATGTGTGTCTGTACATACATATTTATGTTTATACTCACAGACATTTGCACAGTGTTTGTGGCACTAAGTCTCTGTATGCATGCAAATATACAAAAAGGTAGGCTTGGCTCTGCTTAAATGAGCCATGCATCAGTGTAACCAAGGAGGATTCAGGGAACTTCTTCCTAATTATTTTAGTATAAATGAGAGAAAAATAAAGGAACTCTTGAGCCCTTAGAAGGTTGAAATGGATCCCAAAGACATGTCCTATGTTACCCATTCACTCAGTTGCCTTCAACTACTGTTCTGTGGCTGTAGGATAACTATATACCATCAGTGCTACACTCTTTGATGAACATTTGAAATAATGTTGCTCTTTGGTGGTTTAGCTGACAGCACTGGGAACAGCACGGTATTTAGAGTGGAACCGTGCATCACATTAATGATGACATAATTTAGTACAGAGTTTGATTTAAAAAAAAATATTTGAAGTTTAAAAAAAACACCTCAAAACCCACAGCAAAACACCTTCTCCTTTATAAAAATCTGAGTACCACAAGCTTATTTGCCCTACAGAATTCCAGTTCAAGATTCAGTAACACCATCATGGCTATGAAACACTCAGCAATGGATAGCAGGATAGCAACCTTTTCCCTTCAGTCTCTTTTTCTTGCCTTTCTGTAGTGGTTGCTTGCACCAACAACATCTGTGCTCCTTTCTTGCGCTTCATGAGATTTATTCAACGCATCTTGAGGACAATTGATCAAGAGGAATGTTTTAATATAACTGATTATGCAAAATGATGGTTCTGCCTGGCCTTTTCAAAACATGGCAGATACTAATTGACTGTATAATTGGTAATTGCTCTGTTTATAGTGATTGTATATAAGAATACATTTAGACTGGCAATTAGAAGAAGGAAACATGAAGAAGAAAATTGGAAGTAATTTGTTGAATAGGCCATGGGTGTCTGGCAGAGCTTGAAGGTATGCCTACCTGTCTTTAAATGAAGGCTTGTCCTGCTTCTGTCATTCAATCTAACATATTCACACTAAATCACACTGAAGGAAAATAAAAGGTTCATTTTAATTCCCTAATTCCAGGTAGTGCAGTACCTTACACTTTAAAAGGCTTCTTTGAATTGGGACCTAATTTATTAAACTGTAAAGTCCTGGAATATCTGTACATTAAGATCAACAGAGGCAAGACAGCAAACCAATTTTCAGCTGGAAATTCATGAGTTTCGGAGATTCTGTGATGTAACTTCCTAGACTAATTGATCTGAGAGATAAGTGATCAGGGTTAGGTGTTTTCAATAAAAGCTTGAGAATTTCTTCCTACCCTTTAACTTTAGATAGTATGTTCCCCCACCCTGTGTTGTCCATGCTGTTTTTACACTTAAACACTATATATTTTGGAGTATTTGTTTGGGGGGTTTTTCCACCTATCTGTTCATCCGATAGATATTATTTATACAGAATTTGCAACAATAGCCTCCTTCTATGAGCATAACCAAATAATTGTATGGAACTGGATTCTCTGTATTAAGAGTTAACAGGAAAGTTGTAGTACATTTCATCTGACCCAAGATCATACACTAGCATAACATACATTTTATATTTTGAAGTTACATATTGGTCTGGGTATTTGAAGGAAAATACTAATAGAAAAGCTCCGATATGAAATTGGAATATTTATTGTAATGAAGGTAACATTCACATTTATGATATTCATATTGATCCGGCTATACTGAATATAAAGCAAAGTCACAAAATTGATGGAGTAAGCATATCAACTGGACTAGTCCAGGTGCATCAGCCAGAATTATAACATGTGACTCAAGTATCCATCTTGCCTACTGCATCCACGTTGTTGCTAGTACTGACAAAGTTTCATCTCTCAGCTGTGTTCCTTTTACTGTCACTAACAGACCCCTCCCCTCCTTGTGTCAGTGCGTGCACCTGACATTGTTAAAGCCAGACTTGAGCTAGTCATTGCCTTCTCAATAAGATCCAGCTGCCACAGTAGGTTGACCAAGATCCTGGGGTAATTTGTCAAAAATTAACATGGGGACAGTAATTCCAGACAGCTTTTCCTAAAAGCTGTTAACAAAGTGTCCTGGGTCTGGCACCAGTATTTGGCTGTTGCCGGGCGGTGCCTGCCCAGCCCCGGGGCTGCCTCTTTCTCTCTCTCTCTCTCTCCCCCCAGCATTCCCCCCCCCACCCCCGCTGTGGGCTGGGGCTGGGCGGAATCTTGGGAGGGGGCGGCCAGGACAGCCGGCCCGGGCTGAGCGGGGCTATTCCATACCGTGTGACGTCTGCTCAGGGATAAAAGCTGGGAGGCAGGAGGAAGCGGGGGGCATTCCTGGTTTGGGACGTTGGTCTGTGTCCTGGGGAGCAGCCGTGGCACGTGCTGGGCCCTGCTGCCCGGGAGGGGGCTGGGCGTCGCTGTGGTGAGAGGTGGGGAGTGGGGTCCGTGTTGTCCTTTCCCTTTTGTTTCCGCATGTGGTCTTTGTTTTATTAAACTGCCTTTGTCCTGACCCAGGAGGTTTCTTTCCACCTCATTTTCTCCCCCTGCCCTGCTAAGGAGGGGAGGGATAGAGCGGCTGGGTGGCACCTGGTGTCCAGCCAGGGTCAAACCACACAAAGGTAGTGTCGTATTCTGAAAACAACTTCTGCTGGGGTGATTAGTGCCAGCAAGTCTCCTTCTCTTGTGGTTAGGTTGAAGTACTGCTCAGTAGCTCCAGAAGGACCATAGAAAATGGTTTACACTTAGAAAGGAAAGTGATACTTCAAAACATGACAGAGATACAGAAAATGCCCACCAGATATGGAATAAGGAGGAATATACCTCTTGGGCAGATATGCAGCCAGTAGTTATCATTGCTGCACTGACATAAATATGTGGTGCTTCTTGGGATTTACCTTACTTGAACGTAATTTTGTGGAATGTTTCCTTTCCATACCCTGGCTTTTTATCCTTATTTACTCTCCCCATATTGACTTGCATCTCAAAGAAAATAAGAGAATGAAGAGGAAGAAAATTGCAAACAATTTGCTCAGAACAAAAAGCAGGAAATATTGTAGCAGAAGATATGGCCAGAAGACATGGCCAAGTATGCAGGTGAGGTACCAGCAGTGCCTTGTCAAATTCAAATCCAGTTTCACCAGCAAAGAGGGCAATGAGAAAAGCGGTAGCTCTTCCCCTCTCTCCTGCCCTGCTAATTACAGCACCGAGTGATGCTGGCTTTGAGTCACACAACTAGAAGTGAGTGTACAGCTCTCCTTGTCCACCTTGGCTAGGACTGGACTCCTACGCTAGATCTGCCAGGGCTGTTTTCTGGTTCTGAGGCCAGTTGGCATGCAATGTCTTCCACTAATGCTATAAATTATCTTAGTCTCCAAAACCACATGGCCACATGCAAATTGTATTTAGGGAATGACTCCTGGCCTGTCTTGACTCCCATACCATGCCCAACAGTTTTGGGGAGACTGCTAGTTGGCACAGTTCCAAACCATCACAGGATGCATTTTAATAGTATGAACAATTATATTTCCTTATCTAGAAACACTCCTTGGCACTGTTTGATGCACTAATTTTACCAGCACTAGTAGTGGTGTCCAGAGCCAGCGTATATAAAACACTATTTCCATAGTGAATTAATTGGATTAAAGTGTTACCAGAAGTGTAGATGCCAAACTTGTTCTTTTTATTGAGATAAATTTCTTTCTGTTTTTCTTGAGAGCTCAGACCTCTTTTGATGTAAATAAAGTGGACGATGAATTTACTTGCTTTTATGAGGGGAAAAATACTCGGGCAATGTGAGAAAGAGCTGCAGAATCTGCAAACCCCATTGTCAATGAGAAATGGGCGATGACTTTCTTGTAGTTCCTTTTAAAATCTTAGGATTAGTGAAATGTTTGGAATAGGAACTGCATTTGTCTCTGCACTATACATAACAAAAAACATTGTCATGATACAGTAATGCACATCACCTCAAACGACATGACAAGTAAAAACATACTATTGCTATCATTAACACATCTACTATAGCAAATGTGACAATTCTTGTTTAAGTAAATCCTCTCTTCTAATGGCTTTACATAGCTGGCTTTCACGGAGTTTAATTTTCAGTGACATAGTGAATTTAGTGTTTGTCAATAAGTTATACCTGTCTGTTTTACAAGCTTTAAAATACAGCAAAAAATCTACTGCCTAGAGTTGGTAACTGTGCTCTCATGCACAAACTCCTCCTATACCTATACCCGTATGGCTAGCCAGTGAAAGAGTATCAGGGTACTTTCCTTTATGTGACAACCGTGATGCCTGGTGCCATTTGACCCAGGCCAAACTGAATTCTCAGGATAGAGTTCTGGGAGGTAGCACAGGCCAGGTACTATTCCCAGTAGCCAGCTTGTGTGTGAGCACTATGTTTTGAAGTCTGAAAGTTTAACAACGTGAAAATAGGATGTTCTGTGCTGACAGAATTCAGTGACAGTGTATGGTTTGAATCTATTTAATTCATTCATATAGATACAACCTGTGCATTTAAATAGAAAAAGTGCAGGTAATATTCCATAGATATATTATCTAGAAAGAGTCATTCATCTTAGACAGGGAACACTTCTTCTTAATTTACTGGAAATAAATATTTTTGCAGTGCTGTGATGATCTAATGTTTGTCCTGAGTGTAGGCACCTTATCAGGCTGCTGTAATTAAGACTGACAGCGTTAGCTAATAGCACACTAGGAGACAATATGGCTAGCACAACATAATGCTTCTAGTTCCACCAGACTATCAGTTAACTGGGCAGAACAGGAGCATTTTTAGCATAACCCTAAAGTTAGAGCTGAACCCACATGTGGCATACAACATTTTATCCATTTTGCCACTGACATGGATGTAGGGGACACATTCTACAGACCGTGAAAAAAGGAGGTAATTTCTTCTTCAAACTATTTACAAACTAAAAGGAAGGAAAAATAATAACAATAAAATAATCTATTGGGCTAGATATAACCATAAGCCCAGGTGGCAGAATTTGCTGCAATACTAATGGAAGTTCACCACATAATAAACGGACAACTGTTTAAGGTGCTGTTATAACCATGTACAATGGCAGATGCAAAACCAATGACTGAAGGACCCAGATGGGACACAAGGAGTTTCAGCTAGCCAGCTGGGAGATGAAGGGGATGTACAATTATCAGCACAACTTTTCACTCTGTTGGCCCTGAGCTGTCCAGAAAAGCAAGAGATATGGAAAATAAGAACACTTTGATTCCATAAGTGCTCTGCTGGACTCTTCTCTGTAGTTGTCTATGCAAACCCATGCACATCTGAGGAAATCAGCTCATGCGTCTCAAAAGCATGACTTACGCTTCCTTAATAATACCCTTGCAGCTGCATAGATCAAGCAAAGTTCCCTAAAACAATGGAAGGAGGTAGCGTTTCGTAAGCAAGGTGTCCACAGAGCTTTGCTGGAACGATTTAGAAAATGGTCCTGAAAGGGGTATTTAGGGAGATTTGATGGATCTAAGCACACTGCAGTTGTTCATATTTATCTTGTCTTTGGATGCAGCAACTACTTAGCTGTGAGAGGGGGATGATGGAGAGATTTGCATGGATAAAGCACTGCACAATACAATGAAGATAGGAGATTTACACACTGGAACACTAGATAAGCTTAAGCCATAGAGATTGAATCACTAGTGGTATTTTTCCACAGACTTAGAAAGCTTTGAGCACAGGTATTCTTTCTGACTTAAATATTTCAAAAATAGGCATATAAAATAACTAGGACACACTGGAAACATACAAACAGAGGATCACAGTTTCCAGGTTTGCAGGGATTGAAACACACCTGCCCATACTGAGGTATCTGTAGTTCTCAATTAGGAAAACAGATATAGGTCCATGCGTGAATATAAGTGGGACTAACTCTAAGCAAAATCAGAATCTGGATGAAAACTGCCTGGGAACTTGGCTTTGAAGATATTTGGGCACTGATTATGCACTTTGCACTATTCTTAGTTCTCCAATATAATGAGCTATTCCTGCTAATCCATAGATAGAAGTTAAGTGGAGTGTGAAAGATACCAACCTTTCCTTTTGTTACAAACCTGAAGTTTATCCAATATTCAAAATCCCTGTGGTAAACTTGGACCAAGTTCTAAATAAACACAGCCTTTGTTTGCTTAGGAGCTATGTGGATCTCAGATGATTCATAGGATTCACCTCTGAAAACAGGGAAAATTTATCTTGTGTTCAGAGGCTGGTTCTATCTTATTTTTACCAGTATTATTGTCTTTCAGCCGTGCAATACTGAAACAGAACAAGCTGACACAGAGGACTTTGATGTTCTATATCCACTGGTGATGAGGTTTTTAATGAACCTCAAGCAATGTGGGGTTACACTGACTGTTGGCTGTCTGGAAACTGTCATCCATATTTTCTATGATAGAAATTTTAGGTGAAGAGCAATTTAAATGGCTCACTCAAGTACGCTGCTGAACTGAGAATGGAAGATGGTTTTCTTGAACCAGTGACACGATCAGATAGTTCTTCTTCCTTTCTATAAAGGACAAGTGTATAGTTTCTTTTCATCAACAACAACAACAAAGTCAGTGAGAAAGAGCCAACTAAAAGCTTGTTAATAGTTACCCAGGTATATGGTTCTCTATTTAAATGACTAAACATAAAACAAACTCCATGTAGCTCATCTTTCATTACAGAATTTCAGTAAAAATGCCATTTTAAATCATGATGATAAAACATTTCCACATGCTGTTTGGTCATTAAATAATGGTAATAGAGTAGAACCAAGGTAGACAGTTACACTAAGATAGGATGTCGTGGTTGGAGCAGTAATGGTTTCGTCAGCACATGTGATTATCTTGTAGCTTGCAAAAAAGTGTTAGGTCTTGCACCTGGGCAAACAAAATCCAGGAGTGCAGCACAGACTGGGATCCACCTGGCTGGAGAGCAGCTCTGTGGAAAGGGACCTGGGGGTCCTGGTGGACAACAAGCTCAATATGAGTGAACAGTGTGCTGCTGCGGCCAAGAAGGCCAATAGGATGCTGGGTTGCATCAAAAAGGGCATCACCCGCAGAGATAAAGAAGTCATTATCGCACTCTACTCAGCACTTGACAGGCCACACCTGGAGTACTGTGTGCAGTTCCGGTCCCCACTATACAAAAAAGATGTGGACAGGCTGGAGGGGGTCCGGAGAAGGGCCACCAAGATGATCAAAGGTCTGGGAAGCCTGCCATATGAGGATAGGCTGAGAGAACTGGGTTTGTTCAGCCTTGAGAAAAGGAGGCTTAGAGGTGATCTCATCACCACGTACCAGTACTTAAAGGGAAGTTACAAAGAAGATGGGGACTCCCTTTTTACAAGGAGTCACATGGAGAGGACAAGGGGTAATGGGTATAAGTTACTCTTAGGGAGGTTCCGATTGGACACGAGAGGGAAATTTTTCACAATGAGAACAGTCAACCATTGGAATAATCTCCCCAGGGAAGTGGTTGACTCCACGACACTGGATACTTTTAAGACTCAGCTGGACAGGGTGCTGGGCCATCTCGTCTAGACTGTGCTCTTGCCTAGAAAGGGTAGACCAGATGATCTTTGAGGTCCCTTCCAACCTGGTGTTCTATGATTCTATGAAATTTCCCTTTGGAAATTTGACCATGACCTGGAGATTTTGGACTGGAAAGAAGATTTTGCACCAAATGCAGAGAAAGTTTATTTGTTTCATATTTCTTATCAGCCAATATGCTGAAACGTGGTTCCAGAGCATTGAATTCATATACACGCACACACACTATCATGATATCTGGCACTCATTATCCAGTGTCACCAACGACTCTGGGCTATTACATTCCCAGTTTTTCAGAAGGCAGATACAAGCCAGGAAAATACTGTTTATGTTTGCCAGACAACTGGAAGTCTCATCAACCAGTTGTCATCAAGGAGAATTTAGTACATAATTCAGTTGAGTAATTTCATCTTCACTAATAAGTAATAACTGCCTGCTTGTTTTGTCTTCTTGCTACAGAATGAAATAAATTATGCATGTAAGATGTTTAAAGATATCTATTGTGATTTTTTGAGCAGATTTCCCCTTCATTTTAACAGTATTGACTAGCTTCTTCATAGTGCTTTTAATAAATATATCTCAATGTAATCACCATCAATTCTTCCCATTTCATGAATTGGGATGTTGAGGCACAGAATGATTAAAGGATTTGTCCAGGAAGCCAGGGACAGAGCCAAGAAGGGAATCCAGGTCTTATTTTATCTAAGCACAACTAGTCAGTAATAATTCCATGTAAAAAAACCATATAGGCTATCCCGATGATCACTGAAAGCATTTACAATCAATAACATTACAATGAATCTATTCCTTATGATTAGGCAGGAAATGTCAAAATAATTTTCAAACATTAGCACATCATCTTGCTTTGTTTTTAGGAACCTTATCAAAGGCTGGCTGAACTTACCACAAAACCGCTGATTTCAAAGTGAATTTGATTCACTACCACTTCTTATTGATAGCTTTTAAGTTTTACTTTGTATGCTCCTGACTTGCAAATCTCTCAGGTGCCATGATGTACATGAGGGTGATCTGCAGCTTTGGATAAACGGCTGCTTGTCATCACACATCAGGGAAACTCTCTGGGGTGTTCTTAGCTGGTGATTAAGGAGAACTTTGATTTACAGCTGAGAACCACAAGGAGTCCTTAATATAACAGGCAGGTTAATAAACATCAAAAGAAAGAGTCCATGGGGGAGAATGGTGTCTGGGCATATCTCACATGCTGCCTTCTCATCAACTGCTTTTAACGTGTATGTTTTAGTGCAAGTTCCTTAAAGAGAAAGACGTCTTCACATCATAACTCTCCTCTCATTGCAAACCACCTTCTGCTATGTATACTGTAATAAGAGAGTGATAAACTCACCTAAAAAATGATCTCCTCATCTATCTTAATCATTGAGCAATGCCACTTTTGGGAAAATGCAGAACTTCTGCTTCAGAATACAACAGATATAACTATGCACACAGTGCTGAGCTAAGGTTGGGTGTGAACATTATAATCTGCTTCTGAATCTCTGGTTAGGCAAGTGACTCTGGTTGCATGCAGAACAAGCAGGAGGATATTCATCTTGCCAACAGAGGAGAAGGTGGTAGTTCTGACTTTGCCTTTTGCTTTCTCAAACTGGGATGGAATATGCTGCTAAGTGAGCTACATGGGCCATGATTTTGTCTACTGATAGGAAGATACTGGGTAGAGGTCCTTGCAGCATCAGTAAGCTATCTTCTCCATCCCATCACCACTGTCTTGCCAGTCCTTCCTTTAGTAACTCTATAAATACGCAAATATTTTCTTAAATATGGACCAATTTTTTAAATGGACAGCTTCATTGCCGATAAAATGCAAAACTATAATGTGACAAACTAGTGATAGGACGAGAGGAAATGGCCTCAAGTTGCATCAGGGGAGGTTTAGATTGGACATCAGGAAGAATTTCTTTACCAAAAGAGTGGTTAGGCATTGGAAAAGGCTGCCCAGAGAGGTGGTGGAGTCGTCAACCCTGCAGGCGTTCAAAAAAGGTGTAGACGTGGCACTCCAGGGCCTAGTTTAGGAGTCATGGTGGTGTTAGTTGATGGTTGGACTTGATGATCTTAGAGGTCTTTTCCAACCTTAATGATTCTATCATTCTATGATTCTATGAAAATGGTTTCGATGAAGCTATAATGCCTCAATTGCAATAAAAGCTAGATGCCAGGATGACACATGAAGGATGTGGAAGACCTTAAAGCCATTTCTATGAAGGGATTCATGATTAAAATCTGGGAGCATCTTGATTGTCCGGAGTGTTGATAAATATTTTTTAAAAACTAAAAATAAAAAAAAAAAGCAACCACAAAAAACAGGCTGTAAAGTATAAGAAGAATTTCAATCCATCTAAGAAATGAACTTCTGAACTAGCTTTCTATTAATAGTTTGGACGAAAAAACTTATTACATAATTTTCATGACCAGTAAGTTTGACCATCTAAAAATTAGGGTATTAGTCTGTACTAATCTTCTAGGTACCTTCAGTCATTTCAATCTCTATTTAAATTACCCAGTCAATGAGGAAAACAAGAGTGTTTTGAGGGTATTTCAGCCTGTTCTGGCTTAGACTATACTTTTGGAAACTTATAGTTAGATAGCAGGATTTTTTTAAAGTTTAAATAGGAAGGTAGCTTGTACTGTTAGTGGGGGTGCATGATTTGGATGCATATGCCTCTGATGGCAGGGGAATAATCTCATTGACCTAAGAGGTCCTTTCCTGGCCTATGATCCATTCTTCTTTTGAAGCTGAAGTGTAAGCAAAGTTTTCTGCTTTGTTCATGAGAACTAGAAACACTCACAGCATGCCCTACTGAAGAAAGATGAATGGAGATAAAATATATTTAAGGGGAATTGACATTTACACAGAAGTAACCCAGGGTATCTTGGGGATTTTTGATGTCTGATTTCTGTTGTTAATATTAATTCCTTGGCAAGCCTTGAAAATCTTAACCTTGTTTTGTTTCTAAATAGATCTTCTTCAGGATCACTGATCTCCAGAAATATCTTTGATTATTCTGTAGACTAATCTAGTGATGGGATCAATAGCCTACCATAGAGTCTCCACTCCTGCTTTCTTTCAGTCTTTCTGAAAAATCATATTAACACGTTGACAGGGAATGAAAACATTCAACAGGAATTTTTTGCCAAGGCCCAGACCATTCTCTGAAAGTTAATCATCATAAACATTACATTCCAAAATCTTTTGGATGATAGAAACTGTGGTAACAGAGGGATTAGTTCCAACTTTTCTGTAAGTCTAAGTCTCATCATTCCTTGATTGATAAGCACAAGTGTAGTAGTCACTGAAATGTCTTCCCTTGTGTGTCACTGAAATGTCTTCCCTTGTGTGTCCCACTTGTTGAGGTAAAGTTAAGGTCAGATCTTCCAACACAGAATGCAGAAAGAGTAGAGGATAGTGACAAGTCTACAGGTGTTTCACATGTTGTTAAGCCACTCATGCCTTCAAGGAGAGAAAGACATCAAAATGTGGTAAACAGCTTGTCTTTCTGTCTAAGATATAACAGGCCAGGTTACCAGATGGTGGCAGTTAGTTTAGCTTCATTGATATCACTGGAGTTACACTGGCTGAAGGTCTGGCCATTAATACTAAGGCTAGCTGTGCCACTCAATTTTACGACATTCCATATGAAGAAAAGAAAAAGGAAGTGGATTCAGCCAGCTGAAGCCCTATGAGCTTGTGTCAAAACAGGACTCTCTAAGAATGGATGAATTGCATTTTTACTCTGTAGCAGCAGAATAATGAAGAGTGCAAGCCAACTGGCACCCAGGAGAGTGTATGTCTGGAAAGCACTTCCTAAAGGAGCTGTGATAAAGCTAAAGGTTATTGCTCTGAAACAACAAAACCCTGCAGAACTGGTGCAAAGCTTGTTGAGCTTTGGGATTCTTGCTGTCCTACAGAGACCTGGCTCTGACAGGAATAAGGCCCATGTTTTTCAAAAGGGATTTCAGTGTTATTGAAAGCAACTATTTGCTGTGAAATCAATGGGCGTTGCATACTCAAAGACCTTTGAGTATCTGGGCTGTAGTCCAATATGGTAAATAAAAACTGCTGTTGACAAAAACAGACTTTAAAACACCAATACTGTGTTAACGGATGTATTTCAATTCTGTTTCCTCAATTCTATTTTCAAACCAAAACAACTTGATTTCTGAATTGTATCCTAGGATAAACTGCAGTATTAGGATAACCTAGCATTTTCCCAAACTTTTCTACATATGGATGGGCTGGAAACATGTGTCCTCCTTCTTCTTGCACACAGAATGGAGGCAACCTCTGTGTCTCCTCTGGCCTGTTAAACAAGTGGAGGCGTCTTTCCAGGTGTTCAGGCTATACTTGCATATACTACAGCCATTCTTTTGCCTCCTTTAGGAGAACGATCATGATAATTGGATCACGATGCCTTATTTAACCTTTGTTCCCTTCTTTAACTTGTATAAGATCAGAGGAAAAAGATCTTAGAAGTATCTACTCAAGTGAAGAAATTAACTTAGTCAAATAAGTTTGCAACAAGAACTGTGCAGAAACTTCACAATAAAATGAGAAACGTGATTCTTTGAAAGTAAATATTTTTAACAAAGCTCACTTAGAAAGAAAAAAAAAGTAACGTGCTTGCTCAGTTGTTTGAGAATGTGTAATACTTCCTTTTCGTTATTTTTAATTTTGTTTGTTTTATTAGAAATTCCCAGATCAGAATAATGTAATTGTTATTATTAAGATTTTTTTTGGGGGGGGGAGGGGCAATTGTAATGCCTACACTTTATTTTTTTCCAGTCCTTTATTTTAATGGGAATTTCTTAATTTTGCATTCCAGTAAAAGAAAAGAAGTCATATCACAAAATTCCTTGGCAAATTAAAAATATTTTTGCTGTTCATCTCTATTTATAAGTCTGTCAAATTTACTTTGTGACAATACCCACATTTAACCATACAGAAAAAATGGCAATAATAACCAAAAAGAATATTACATACAATATTGGATATTTTCCACAAAACATGGGGAAGATTAGATGTTCATAATGGTTGCCTTTGGTATTTAAGTCCACATAATATATCACTCTGAATCAATGAAGAATATAAAACTGGCCAATAAATTGCATCTGATTCAGTCTTTGTTCTGTTGTTCAATTTTCCCTGAAATCCAGTAAGAATTTACAGATATTAAAAGCAAGGGAAGATTCACAGAAAGGTTACAGAGTCTTTATTTCCACTTCTTCTCGCTATTTCTGCCCACTGATTGCCTTTCATGTCCTGCTGTTGTCCTTACCTTTTTCTTCCTCTGTCTACATCTAGTTCTATAGCTGTCAGCTTTGCATCTCACCAGCTAAAAACAAATTACAGTGTATGAATATTCACACCAAACATTTCATCAGTTTTTTAAATAAGGGAAATGTTTCTTGATTTTTTTAAATTTTATTTGACACCAAATATATCAGATGATTTTAAGGTCTTCTCATAAACAGCTCATTAACAAGGAAAATTATATAAATAAGTGTTTTGCTGAGAATTATTCACTTAGATCCACCCTCTCTTCATTCTCTTAATTCCTTTGAATTTCTGTGTGTCTGTGCACACCATTTCTGGGCCTTTGTTTCTGCCAAACCAGATGTATAGGATATTTATAGGGTATGTATTGATTGCACTTATCACCATATGAAGTTTTGTGTTTTGTTTTATGAAGTATGATGTTTTATTTTTTGTCCATATCAGCTAGCATTCAGCTCTGTTTATACTGGTCAAAAGAAGGTCAACGGATTTGGTCTAGTTTTATGTCCAATTAAGTGAGGTCAGAAATTTGTCCCAACTCATAAATATTTCCCTTTTTCCAGGAACTTGAAAAACCAGAGCTAAAGCTGAAGTCATTGCTCATTTAAGTCAAAAGACTGGCTGAAATTTCACAAAAATATCATCTGTATGACCTACAACCAATACGGAGATAAAAAGGACAAAGAGCTATGTGAGTTTAGGTTACGTAGTTCTACAAGCAGCTAAACTGAGGCGCATGCACAGCCAGATCAGAAATTGAGCCAGAGATAAGGGGTTGAGATCCCTAAACAGAGAGTGCCAATTCAGAAAGGATACCTGGGGGTTGTCTACTGCAGTCCAGCAACACTTGCTCCATGAAACATCCATCAAAATGAAGAGATGCTGCTGCTGGCACTGCTTGTGTCATTCAGCTCCTCTGTAATTCAGGGGTGGTTCGTCAAACCCAAAATATGAGAGCTCATGTTCAGTGCCTTCTTTTAATTAAAGAGAATCAGACCTGTAATTCTTCTTCCTCTAAAGAATACCCTGATCAGAAAGCAAGTTGCAGAATTCATTATATGGAAAGAGGGAAACCACATTGTCTCCAGGTTAAACTAGGTGACAGCAAATCCAAAAAAGAAGGAATCATTAGGATGAAATGAAGTGCCACCATCTACATCTGATCTAACTATCTAGGTTCCCATTACAACTGGAAAAGATCTAGTAAGCAAAGTCAAAATCATGTTTCCCTTCTGAATGAGAGAGGGGAAAAGTGCTCTGATCATTGTGGTTCTTTGATGCTCCCTTACAAATTGTGTCCTTCTGAGCTCATGACATTTCCTACAGTGTCCTTCCTTTGGTAAAGTGATTAAAGGGCATCTTCCTTCTGTCCTCTAGAGAGGAGTAGGACCTAACCTGATGTTTAGTTCACTGTCAAGAAAATATGTATGTCTTTGAGGCAGGCAGAGAAAGTAATCAAACTTAAGTCTCATACATTCTCAGCAAGTGCTCAATCATAAGGTGACTATAAAAAACAGCTGGGAGAAGCTCCTTTTTGGGGTTGGTGTAAAAAGTTTGGAGCCTGTTTATATGGATCCACCAAGTTTTTACAAAGATGAAGCTGTATAATAACCTTGACTAAGACAAACAAAACCAGATAGCTGAGAACAGTCGGTTCACAGCTTTGAATAGAGCCAGGTGTTTTCCTGTTCAGTGTGAAGTATTTTAGGTCAGTCTTTAGAGACTATGAGCCTCTTTTGTCAAATATTTAAGTGGCCTCTGACATTGCCACCCTATATAGGGCATTCTGTATGTTTGGCCACAAGGACAGAGCCCATAGGCACAGACGGACATGTGATGAACACATCACATATAAGGGAGAAGCCATTTGATGACATTCTGCTACTAGAGAGTCACCTTTCGATAAGCCTAGCATGCATCACTCAGTTGTTGAGTCATGCTACTGCTTCTCACTACTTTGGAAATACCTGACGCATCTTGTCAGCAGATTATAACTGACATCCACGCCCATTGTCTGGCCATGAGGGTCTGGAGAATGAAGGAACCCATTGAATTGCATAGGAAAACTGAGTCACAAGGCCGCTTGTAAGATGCCTGATACTTAATACAGAATCTATGTTCTAGTGTAATTACGTTGAATGCTAACTCCTTCTGACAACACGAACATAATTTTTAAGACAGGGAACATCTAAGATGAAGACATCTAAGCAGCTGATCAGCATGTTGTCTCAAACTGTAGAAAGGAGAGACCTGGACCTTGTGCAGCTGCTGTCTACTGCTTGTGCATCAACACATCACGGACTGTTAATATATAGATGACATTGAGTTTAATTCTGAGCTGCAGAGATAAAAGGTTAAATTGAAAATGTTCTTTATTCAAATGAAAATAATATTAAATTTCTAATTTCTACTGTATCTGGGGCAAAGTTTGCTTTTTTTAGTTTTTATTTATTTATTTATTATAGTGTACTGGGCATGTGTGCATAGATTCTTCAACATGTTTATTCTAAACAGTAAAATAACATTTAAAAATAGAAATGGATAGGAGAAAAAAAAATAGAGAACTCCCCACTTTTTCTGCAATATTTTGAGTAAAGATATTTTCTCTAAACTCCACTTTTGTGTGAAATTCATTATAAAATGTTGACCTATGGTATTCATCAAGCTCCTTTCCATAGTACTGTTTTGAAAAATAACATCCATCTGTTGATACCACATACCAATCACAGTTATCCTTTAAATATATTTTCCAAGGGGAATATTTTGAGAAAATATGTCTGACGATGACTAATTGACTTTTACACAACAGCTAGGTATTAGGAGAGTTTAAATTGAAGGTATTATCTGGGTTTACTGCCCTTGTCATTTTTATCCCTCTTTAAGACTAGATTTTATTTATGAAGTAGAATTAATTCAATGAGGGATCAATTTGGTGCATACTAGCTCCCCACAGTCATTTTATTCAATTAACACTTAGGTTTAAAGGTTATACATGTGCGTGTGTGAATTAGTGGCTTTCCCTCTGCACCATGCAATGGACTGCAAAGTGGAGGCTTGAGAGATTAAGGTCAAAACTGATGAGTACTTTTGAGTGAACGGCACGACACACTGAAAACTCAACTTTCAGGGTATTTAGGATCTTTGCAGGACTGATTTAGTCATAATGGATAACACGAAGTCTGCATATAGAGGTTTTCTATAGGGAAAACATAGTCTGGACTAACAAGCATAAAAAATAATTTGATTTGATCTTTAATTAATGAATTAAATATTTCAAATACAAACACATTAATAGAAAAGCCCTTTAATATCTGTAGTCTCACATACCCTTCCTACTACCCCAAAAATATCATAGACACCTGCTTGCTAACCCATTGTTTTAGCTACTGATTCTTTGACAGAACCACTTTGTAGCTCATGCTAACTCCCTGTAACTGCTTCCCTCACGTATTTGGGACTGCCTGGATTTACTCTTACTGTTTAAAGATATGATACTTCCACAAAGGATTGCCTCTGGGTGTGAAAAGTCTTCACATGAATATCCCTCATCTCAGGGTTTTAAAGTCTCTGAGATGGTTATTTAAATAAACACAAGCATAACAGCTCATCCTCTAGAAACAGAACAATAAAGAAAGAAAGCTTACTCATCTGGGATTAATAAAGACTTTTCATTTTTTGTATGTCATACATTATTTTAGGGACAGCTCTAGGTATTTCTAGGTTACAGATGGGCAGGAAATGCCTTCAAAATATATAGTATCTGAAAGTTTTTTCTTCCAAATCAGGTGAAAAGTCACATCTTTCAAAGTCTGTCATAGAAAAAAGTTGTGAAGACAGGTGCAAAGTCCATACCAAAAAAACCCCCAACAAGGCAACCATTAGATTGAAATGTAAAGGACAAGGAATTAAAGTTGTAGTCTCCCTCTTGCTTACTGCAAGGCCAGAGAAAACAGAGATCTGACAGACTATATTAATGAATTCATTCATTTTAGATGAAAGATTACTTTGGAAAACATTCAGGTGGCAGAACTAACATTCAAATCACTGCTCAGCACTAGGCAGAGTGAGGAAATGAATTTGAGTCTCACACATCCTAATGAAGTAGCCCTGCTACTCTACTATATACTTGCCTTCTTGCTCAATTTCATCTATGGATAAGTAACTTTAGTTCCTAATCAAGTGTCCTGGTCAATTTTTGAAATGTTAAATAAGCAGCTATTTGCAAATGAAAACACACACAAAAGCCCCCCAAAACAGTTCTTGGCCTTAGCTAACAACCGTTGCAAAGTACACAGGACATTCCATTGAGAAGTTCATGACTCGATTTCTTGGCATGATTGATTCACATCCCGACTAGCTCAATTACAATAATATCAAAACTCTTTTTTTTTTTAAACTGCAATCTTCATTTTGTCAGCATGCCTTCTTGATCAAGTAAAAGCATTCTAATTATTCCTGATGCTTTGCTCTTTTGCAGTGGTTTTAAATAAAGATAATTTTGGTATGCTCTGTTGTGATCTACTACTGCATTGCATCAGGGTAAAGAGCAGCTCTGTTTATATACGTATATGTACATAAGCAATTTTCTTCTTCTTTTCTGTTTTACTGTGATGGAATGGACTTCAAGGATGTAATTTTGCCTGTGTGTCTATTATTCCAGATTTCCCTAATTTTCTTAATAGTTACTCAAGTGAGTTTTTAAGCTTGCCTCCACAGAGACTTTCAATAAAATTAGTCTGAATTAAAGGTGTTATTTGAAAATGGATTTCTTAAGCATATAAAATTGCTATGTGGTTACTATGAATGGAATGGAATCAACCTTAACTGAATTTCCGTCCTTCCAAAGCAAACAAAAACCAAACCAAAAGTATCAAATTAGGGTGTAGTTTCATAAGGGATTTAAACCAGGATAACTCCTTAGAAGACAGATGTGTGCCACGACCTTTCTGGGCCTGCAGGATTCAAAGAAAGGAAAATGGGCATAGAAGGGACAGCAGCATTTGAGGAAAGAAGAAAAAAGGCTGGAGAAGTCTGACCTGCTACCAGCACCTCTCATACACATTTAATAACATTTCTCTGTAGGTGAGTTAAATTGATTGTCCAGAATTTCATTTCTTACATGTGTTTTGTAGCAGTATATCAGTAGACGTGACTACACCATCTCTTTTGTTAAGACACTTACTACACTCCCATGGAAGTGGGAAGCTTTAGGGGGGTAAAATCTCCTTTCTGAAGCTGTTAACAGGTGAGTTGCCAATCTGAACAGAAGCCAGATGGCAACCTGGCTTGCCAACCACCACTGCTGTTAAGTACATCTTAATTTTCATAGACGTACTACCCAAGAATGCCTGCGCCGTTGGTCTAAAAGTCAAAATAGACTTTGAAACAGCCAGCGTTTTTAAAACAATTTCTAGCAGTGGATGCACACCTAAGACATTGCAGACTAGACCAGGAAAAAGAATTTTTAAACCATTCATTACACAAACTCTTGAAACAGCATAATGTTCACTATTTTGTTGCTAATAATGAAGATTGTTAAGATGAGTTCTGATGAATTCTCATCCTCTCATTCTCATGTGCTCCTCTGTGACCTTTTCAGTGCGTACAAGGTCCATCACCCTGATACAATGTACAAAACACCTCACAAGACTATCTTAACTATGACCAATTCTGCACCTGCAGGGAGAGTTTATATTGGCTGTTTGCAGGTGTCTTAGTTATGTAGAGTTTTGTCAATTTTGCAACTGGAACCACCTGAAGGAGTTTCTGGGATGGCCAGGTTCTGTCCAGGATGTTAATCAGCACACTGAAGTATACAGGTTGTGTCTATGGATTGATCTAGGCCAATCAGAAGACACCAAGGAGAATCTTCAGGACTATTTGAAATTTCTACCCAGAGAGCTCTGGTGCACAAATATGCAGGGGTATATGAACTATTTATATGTAGTTACACTTCGTATATACACACATTTATGAAGATGTATAAAAGATACATGTTATATAGGTATACAGATTGTAAAATATTAAGAGCCAATGAGATCCATAATTGAAGCTTAATAGTCAAGAGGAAGTAATTAAACAAAAGTATAAGGCAGGTTCGGGGCCCCTTGACTTTACATGGCTGCTGGACAATCCCTACCATGTTTGCGGTGGGGAGAGGTTTACATGGACGGGGGAACACCAGAAGGATAGAGGGGCATGAACATGGTGGAACATGCCTGAGGGCTTCAGGAGGCCCCCAAGGTCCCCTTGTGCACCCCCTACTACGTGCAAAGGAGAAATCCATCCTGTGAGTTACATCAGGAAGCCCCACATCTGGCCCCAGGCCGCCTGGATAACTGTGCAGTGTTACTGGGACAGACAGTGAGCTGCATATGGTGCTGCAAGACAAACGCAACACTGTCTGTAAGAACAAAAAACCAAGCCTAAATGCTAACTTCAGAAGAATATGTGCATGGGGATAATAAGGAAAAGCCCCAAAAGGATTCCGAAAACAGATGGTGTTAACTGGAAGAACTGGTCAATGGGCCTGTGAATTGCACATTATATTTCGAGATAAATTTTACACAGGTGGGTGGGGGAGGAGGCTTGTGCTAAATGTTTTTCCTCATCCTCAGGTCAATGACCTTACAGAAAGCTTCAAAAAGCTCTGTCTGTCTGACGAAGGAGGTAGAAGACAGACACGTGCTGTGATCTGTTCACATACTTGAAACAATCAAAGCAAGGAGAAAGAACATGGGAAGGACAGCGGCATTCAAGGAAAGAAGGAAAAAATCTGTTTAAGCCTGGCCAGTAACCACTGCCCCTTAAACCATGTTAATGAAGTTTCTCTATACATTTTATTGCTCAGTGTTTCATTTCCTACATGTGTGTGGTTAGCAGCACGTCAGCAGACACATCTATACCATCACATCTGTTAAAACACATTGGCTATGCTCCTGGGGAGGTGGGAAGCTCTGGGGGTACAAATCCCCTCTTTAAAGCAACTAAAAAGCAAATTGTTGGTCTGAATAGAAGCCAAAGGGAAACTTGGCTTGGAAGATGGGACACTTAGAGTTTACAAAAGGTTGCAAGAAAGTGCTTTAAAAGAAATGAGGATTAGCATAAAAGATTGAATTCTTCACCTTGGTAAATACTGATGTTTTTCACATATTTATGACTATTAAAACAGTTTCTTTAATTAAGACGACTCTTTTCTATTTCATTTTTTCACATTCTGATGGTTACATAAAAATGTCAGTGTTTACATGGTTAGAGATTATCAGCAAGTATTTTTATCTTGTCATAAGATGGAAAAGTAAGATTTATTTAAAGTGATTTTGATGATGAACCCAGGGTTTCAAACAAGTCTTTTGTGTTTTGCTCAAACAAGTATAGATTATTCTTTATTGTCATACTGTTGACTTCAGGCGGTGTACACCATGTATGAATAAAGTTAGACTGTTCAGCAGTTTGAACTGCCTACATGGTATTCCAATTGATATATCATTTTTCATTAAGTGGGGTTTTTTCCATTATTAGAATTTCACACCCTACAGTAAGTAATCAAGTACTAATTCCTTCCTCAGTGAACAAGGAATTCACGTCTGACAGAAGACAGGTCTGGGACTAAAGACATGATGGAAATAAGAAGCTTTACGTTCATTTTGTCACATTCGTATGTCTGCCTTGGGACAATATTTCCCTTTACGTGTTTACCTGATTTATAAGATTCTATTAAGATGCAACAATTCTGCAAAATGGAATTTTCTTATTGGTCCAGCAGGTATCTCTGTTCTTGAGGTTTCTTACAGGCTGTAAAGATACAAGAGATGTACTAGGGAAATGCAAAATCATACGGAACACAATTTAATTATTTACTTATTTTACTTATTTTACCTTCACATGAACCATAGTATTTGAAACTGGATGTCATGCAAGGGCTGCTGTGGAAGACAGCAATCTTAACCATTGAAAAAGCCTGAAGAGGTTGCTCTTTAGCAACTTAGTCTGCTTTTGAGGGCTTGCATTTTACATTTTTATCAGCAGATTTTCATGATTGTTCTAATGGTTCTGAAACAATTTTCCAAATTATCTTAATTGTCTGATGATAAAACAGTTGAATAGTTTCTTTTCTTCCAATTGTGATTTTTTTTCCTCCAGCTGCTCCTAACAGAATGTAAGACTGACGATACAAACATCGTGTGTTTTTTGAAGTTCTGTTTCAATGTCTGACATTGTATGAAACATGGTCTGTGATGTAATCGTGCAGAAAGCAAGGTTCTTCTTGTTAGTATTAGTTCATTAAAAATGTCTGCCTGATTCCTGCACAGCTCAGTTTTCTTTTGAACATCATGACTTTCTCATAAGAGAAATTATGTATCATAAAAGGTATCTGTCATTTTTTTCCCCAGCAAATACCAAAGTGCCTACAGTATGTGAGAAAACAGAAACACAATCCCAATATCTCTCAGAGATGCAAAAGGAGAGAGAGATTAATCGTTGTCACCTCCTGAAAGGTATGATGAGACACATACAAAACCAGCACACCCCAAAAAAGAACCCAGGAAGGGTGGGGAGGGGCTCAGAAACTGATGTTCCTTGTCCTCTGTGTCATTGCAAGCAATCCTGGACGGACTCCCTCGATACAGGTGTCTTAGTGCCTGAACGATTGGCAGACTACTTATGTGCATCTTGATGCTGTAGGTATGACTGTGAGTGGGAGAGATTGAAATCAGTTGTGTTTTAAAATAAATTATTTTTTCCTTACTATGACCTAGTGCATTGAGCTACATTCTTGCTACAGTGTTGTAGAATTATTTCCTACAGGGCAATCGGGCAGTCATTATGTTTGCAGGAGTTCCTGACAGGCATGTATACTGCAATAAACAGTTCAACATTCAGTCATATAATTATACCTTGTGAGATGAAATTCCCTATTTGTCAAAATAAAGGGTCATCTCTGGTGCTAAAGTGAAAAAAAAAACCCGAAGCCAGCATTTGTAGAACTGGGTTCATCCCATCCTGGCACAGAGTTCTAAAATAGTTCAAGTGAACTGTAACCACTGGAGCACAGAACTGTATCCATCATGATTTCTTTCAGTACTGGACTGTATACAATTGAATTTAAATGTTTCAATGTAGGAAAATAATTTAAAAAACTAAAAATTTATATGTAGAGGCATTTTAAATGCCCTGGAGTTCCTGAGATATCCACCTAGAGCAGTTATTTATGACACAGGATCTACAGGAGAGCTGAGAAATGACATGTTGGGGTCAGGCAAGATACTCTCGGATATCTAAAATAATACTAGACACCTAACTTTAAGCACCTGAATTATTCTGTACAGAGACCATTCAGTTACCTACAAATAAATATTCAGTGTCATTTGAGAGTTTGTGGAGTATCTGAGACACCTAGACCGAGCAGACAGATGAAGCACAATGTTCATGTCCAGCCTGCACCCTTCTGGAGTGATAGCTACAGGTCAGGGAAACTTTGCAACACCTGAAGTGACATTGCAGAACAGAGCTGGTCTTTGGGGGAAAAAACCCTCAAGGACACTTTGCAAAGCCCCAGCTAGGTGGTCAGTGGTCGTGGCATCTGCCTTCCCCCTTCAGCATGCTTACTATGTCACTGGATAGATGCTGACCCAGATATTTGTGGGCAGAAAATACATAATGATGTCCTTTAAGGGTGCCCTCATAAAGGGTGCCCCCAAGCTAGAGCCAGGGGCCCGTCAAGGCCGGGCAATGGGTGCGCAGGGTAGGACTGGCATATTACCCTTACCCCTGGGAGGGCTGGGGGCACTGCTTGGGGGTGCAGGCCTCCAACCTTTCCTTACATCCTCCACCATGCAGTCAGAGCTGGCCAGCCCCAGCACCACCAACCAGGCAGCACTGTTCCCTGGCTCTCCAGCTCCAGTGAACAGCAGCTGGTCAGGCAACACGGGGCCAGGCCAAAGGCAAAGCTGCTCACGGATACATCACCAGTCACACAATCCTTACAGGTGGCCCAAAAGAGCCAGAGCTTCTGCAGCCCATCAGACTCCTCCTTGGCAGCTCTGCAGGCAGCCCCAGTGATTGCAGCGGTACCCAGCCCCTGCAGCGAGTGCCCCAGGACCTGCTGCATGCACCCGGTCTGTGAGCAGAGTCCTGCGGCATGGCCTCATCTGAGAGGGATGCCATCTCCCAGATACACAGAGTCATGCTCGGTCGTATTGTCAGTAAAGAGAGTTGTACTCTAGTACTCTGTCAAGAGCTATGGAATTTAAGTTAGAAGTGAGATATGAGGGTGAAATTCAACTTTGTCCTATCGGTATAATTTCAGTGTGGCTGGATATATACTGGGTACCCAGTGCACTAAAGTCCTTAATTCTTGGGGCGGCCCAGGAACACCCCAGCTGGTCTCTGCACTGATGAAACAGTGGTCTGACTCCAGACAAGGAGTCTTTTTATATTTACATATAAAAAGAGAATTACAGCTATTGTATATACATACCTATACGTATATAATTCTATATTTCCATATATGTGAGCACTTCCCAGTTCAAAGGAAACAGGCAGCAAATCAGAGGGTGTTCTGAGATCATGCCGGTATAAGAGTTTCAAAAAATGGCAATCAGCCAATCACTTAGCAGTATGAAAACACATAGGCGTATGATGTTGTCAAAGATGGTGGCTTTTGCGTATATGGTAGGCATGGCCTTCCAGTTATGACATACTTCTGGAAAACCAGAATGGGCGTCAGGTCCTGCCAGCCAACCAGAGGGCAGTATGAAAACACACAGGATATGACATTTCATAAAATGGTGACTCCCTGTCATAAAATGGAAACTGAAACAAAATGGCAGCACCAAGTATTCAATGGGAAAGGACTTCCAGTTGTGATGTTCAGCTGAATTAACCAGCAGTGGTGGCAGTGGGGCCGTTGCTCCTGCCAGTCAGTCCCAGGGTAGTCTGTCACCATGTGTGGTATGACGTTTTACAAAATGACAGACCCCAAAAAAGCTGTTTGGGGCTTCTTTCTTGCAGGGTGTATTAGGTGTCTGTGCCCAGGTGCTGGCAGTGGAGCTGCAGGGCGGCCTCTGTGAGGGGAGGCCGGGGCTGCCCCGTGCCGGACACAGCCGGTGCCAGCCGGTGCCAGCCGGCTCCAAGGGCCCCAGGGCAGGACACAGCTGAGCCCCTCAGCCAAGCCGGGGGCGCCGGGGGGAAAACGGGTTTCAGCAAGGGCCAAAGGCGGCACAGGCAGAGGAGGAGGAAGCCGAGGAGGGAGCAGCAGCGGAGGGACCCCGAGGCCGGAGGAGGAGGAGGAGGAGGGCGGGAGGGGCTGCAGGCCTGGAGCAGGGATCCCCTGCAGCCCTGCAGAGACCCCGCTGGAGCAGAGACCCACCCTGCAGCCCAGGGAGGGCCCCACGCCGCAGCGGGGGGAGATTTCCTGCGGGAGCCGCGGCCGTGGAGAGCCCGGGCGGGAGCAGGTTGTCCCTGAGGGACTGCAGCCCGGGGAAGGGCCCGCGCTGGAGCGGGGAGACGTGTGGGGAGGGAGGAGCGGCCGAGAGGGGCTGTGATGGACTGACCGCAACCCCCATCCCCACCCCTGCGCCCTCAGGGGAGAGGAGTCGGGAGTGAGGGGGTGAAGGTGGGAAGGGGGAAAAGGGGAGTGCTGTGTGAAGGTGTTTTAGTTCTTCTCTGTTTCTCACCATCCAAATCTCTTTTTAACTGAAAAAAAATTAAATTACTTTTCCTCAGGTCAAGTCTGTTTTACCCATGATGGGAACTGGTGAGTGATCTCCTTGCCTTTATCTCAACCCATGAGCTTTTCCACTCTGTTTTCTCCCTCTGTCCTATTGAGAAGGGGGAGGGAGAGAGTGGCTGCGGAAGGGGGCCAAGGCTAACCCACCAAAGTTAGTTACCAGCAGACACTTGATCTGGCTCACTGTATGGTGAGGCTAAAACACATCACTGAAAGCTCCCACTGCTGAGGCAGAAGGAGGGGACACCACTTCAGCCACTTCACCACCATTTTTAAATTAGCACAGGCTTCTAGCATATCTGCACCCTCAGGCTGCACTGTGACAGTACGGATAAAGGAAATAGTGAATTAATGTCTCCTAGCCATATTGTTTTTCCCTTTCCTTTCTGTGGCCCAGTGCACCCATGGGTTGTTTGCTTTGTGAAAGCACTTGCATAAGTGTGATCCCTGTAGGTGTGAGACCCTCAGGTGACCCATAAAATAAGTACAGTAGAAAAATGTACAGCTTTGTCTGAACTGCTTCTCTGAGAGATCCAACAAGCCCCAGTATTGGTGTGAAGGAGCAGATGAAAATGAAAGTTGCTCAGGGGCCTGAAGAAAAAGGCAATGAGACCATCCTGTGGCAGAGAGAGACCAAGCTGCAAGATCACTTCCAGTGTGACAGAAAACTGCAACTTAACTGTTCACATAGAGAACACCCAAACTAGTAAATAAGCAGAATAAAGTACTTTCTCTGGCTCTGAGATCATTTAGCACAACAGCTTTCAAGTCTGCACTATAAAACAGTCCTTTTACTCAAAACAGTGAGGACCTGTCCTAAGTGCCTAGTTGCAGTAATCCATGACCTTAACTAACTCCTGACTGTCCCCAGGCATTACCCGATAAAGTGCTAGTTGACCCAAACCATTGACCTGGCCATTTTTAATTTATTAGTATGGACACAGTCATATCTGTTCACTGCAATGATTTTTTAGTGTCTCCTTCAGGACAGACTCTCTGATTAACAATCACTGAGGGTAGAATTCAGCCTCTGATCAAAATACTTATTGCACAAGCATATAAACATAGGCAGTTGCCTAAACATTGGTATGTAAAGCCATGTGAAATGTCATATATATTTGAGAGTTAAGGAGCTAGGGAAATATGTCATAGGACCTGTACCAACCTGCAGTGGCATCTGAGTTGAGGGAAAATAAACCAGAGCAAATCAGATCACAATAGCTTCGTATGTTTAAGGTGTAAGTCAAGCTGTAAATTTCCATTATAGTTAGTTAAGTTAATGAATTTTCACCAGAGTTGAAATTCAGTTTTTTATACAAAGGGGTCTAGCACCATCTGAGATGTCTAAACCTGTCAGAAACCTTCACATGGGACTGGAAAATACAATACAGAACCTATGCTCTTCTGGAAAATGGAAGCCATGCATGGTACTCTAAAGCATCTAAAATTACAGTAGATACCCCGGGATGGACAACTGACTCAGGTCAACAGTCTCTTCAGGTATGGTAACAAGTGCCAGTGTTAAGAGTTTATGTGGTAAACTGGGGCAGCAAGCCATCAGACAATGATTTAAAATAAATTGATGAGAATTTTTCTCTGGCACTAAGTTTGAGTGAAACAGAATGGCCTCTGTTTGTCCTGTTAAATTCTCTTAGCCACCAAATAAGAGCAGCCACATCCAAACTGCCTATTGGGAATGATCTCAAGCTTGTACTAAGGCCTAAAATGTACAGGCTAGCCCAGATTAAAATCATGCCAAAGTTAATCACAATTTCACTCTAGGTGGAATGAAGCTTCAGAACCCATGAATGTTGCTACAACCTATTTAACTAGCATAGATATAGTGAAGGGGTTTATAATAAAGACAAGTAAATGGCTTGCTGTACCTGAGAGAGATAGTTTTGCTCATCCTATCTCGATGAGTGCCATTGGTGGAACAATTGGCCTAAGACTGGAATTTCTTTGACTGCTAAGAAGATGGAAAAGGCAGGATTTCAGAAAATTCTCCTGGGCACCCACCCGCAATTTTAAGAACGTTAATAAAGTTGGAAATTGAGCCTAAGCGCATACTTTTGGGAGTTAGGCTCCCATGTTCTTGAAACATTTCTCCCAACCCCTTTCTTCTTTTTGACAGCAGCATGGATTATTTCCCACTTCAGTCGTCACCCTAACAAGAGTGTTGTAGTAAAAATGTGCTGCTTTTTCTTATTACAAAAAGCTCCTGCTCAGACATAAGCCCTATTTAATCTCAGGCCAGAGCAGTAAAACAAAGGTTTTTCTCCCCTCGAGCAGAGGTTGCAAACCATTTTGTTTCATAGATGCCTATCAGGAAAGCCTGCAATTCCTCATGTGTGAATGAAGCTATTAAACCCCAAACCTCATTACACAAATAATGTCCATTTTGATATTTCAAAGTACTTTTAGCAAGGTGCTCACAAGAGTGTTGTAAATGATCCGTAAACAGTGGAACACTATAGGGACAAATTGTAGATTGGACAATTTATTTTCACAAAAGTTTACTGCCAAAGGAGAAAGCAATCAACAGGGTCACTTGAGGGCCTGATCCTACAAAAGCTCCTCTCCTGTGTCTTCCTTGCTCATGCTGTGACACTGCGTAAATCAGGAGGATTAGTCCTGTGAGTAAGGTATTCTTAGGTGAGTAAGGATTTTGAGGTATTGTAATTTTACTATATAATCACACAAAATAGGTACCTCCTTTATATGTTTGTAGGTAATTCCCTCATGTTTCTAAATAATTTATTTTTATTCTTTCTGGAAGATATGCCATCACCGTAAGCATGAGGAAATAAGACTAAAAGGAGGAATTAAGACTAAAAAAAGGAACTAAGCAAGAATTTCACATGATACTTGAACAGGACTTGTCTTTGTAAATGAAAAAGAAAAAGAAAGTAACTTCTTGAAAGTGTAAGTTTCTTCAGTATACAGGACAGTGGAAAAGCTGAGGAAAAAAACCTGTTTTCGCTCAAGTTGTGAAATTCAGCTGTTTACACTCAAGTGTACCATTTGTGATGCTTTCAATTTATCCCAACAAATCAAAAAAGCCTGAATTTCAGTGGTGCTTTTTTGTAACAATGTGTGGCTTTGTGTGGCAAGGTTTTGGTAGCGAGGGGGGCTACAGGGATGGCTTCTGTGAGAAGCTGCTAGAAGCATCCCCCATGTCCGATAGAGCCAATGCCAGCCGGCTCCAAGATGGACCCGCTGCTAGCCAAGGCCAAGACAATCAGTGACGGTGGTAGCGCCTCTGGGATAACAGATTTAAGAAGGGGGAACAAAAAACCTGACCAGTTGCAGCTGGAGAAAGGAGTGAGAATACGTGAGAGGAACAACTCTGCAGACACCAAGGTCAGTGAAGAAGGCAGGGGAGGAGGTGCTCCAGGCACCGGAGCAGAGATTCCCCTGCAGCCCGTGGCGAAGACCATGGTGAGGCAGGCTGTCCCCCTGCAGCCCATGGAGGTCCACAGTGGAGCAAATATCCACCTGCAGCCCGTGGAGGAACCCACGCCAGAGCGGGTGGATGCCCGAAGGAGGCTGTGACCCCATGGGAAGCCCGTGCTGGAGCAGGCTCCTGGCAGGACCTTGTGGACCCATGGAGAGAGGAGCCAATGCTCTGGCATGACTTGTGACCCTGTGGGGGACCCACGCTGGAGCAGTCTGTTCCTGAAGGACTGCACCCCATGGAAAGGACCCATGCTGGACCAGTTTGTGAAGAACTGTAGCCTGTGGGAAGGACTCAGTTGGAGAAGTCCATGGAGGACTGTCTCCCGTGGGAGGGACCCCACGCTGGAGCAGGGGAAGAGTGTGAGGAGTCCTCCCCCTGAGGAGGAAGGAGCAGCAGAAACAATGTGTGATGAACTGACCGCAACCCCCATTCCCTGTCCCCCTGCGCTGCTCAGGGGGAGGAGGTAGGGCATAATCGGGAGTGAAGTTAAGCCTGGGAAGGAGGGAGGGGTGGGGGGAAGATGTTTTAAGACTTGGGTTTTTTTCTCATTACCCTACGCTGATTGGATTGTTAATAAATTAAGCTAATTTCCCCAAGTTGAGTCTGTTTTGCCTGTCACGGTAACTGCTGAGTGATCTCTCCCTGTCCTTATCTCGACCCACGAGCCTTTTGTTATATTTTCTCTCCCCTGTCCAGCTGAGGAGGGGGAGTGATAAGAGTGGCTTTGGTGGGCACCTGGCATCCAGCCTGCGTCAACCCACCACAAGTAACTTCTTTTACTATATATCAAAATGAGTTTAAATCCTGCGTGTTGCCATTTCCTACATCTATACTATGGAGCTAGTATCCAACAGCTAGGGATGATAGCCTTTAAAATCACACTACCTGGCACCAGCTGAGGTCACAGGACTGGTGATGGAGACTTCAAAGTGACTGTGGTTCGTGACATTTTTGTCATATTATTTTTGATGTCAATAAGGGACTGATTCTGAAGACAGTCAGCAAGAACAGCTTCACATTAATCTATGCCAGTGGTCTGCTATCTGTTCTTAAAATTTATTTCAGAGTCTCTGTGGTGGGTTTGACCTTGGCTGGCTGCCAGATGCCCACCAAGCCACTCTCTCACTACTCCTCCTTAACAGGACAGCAGGAGAAAGTAAGATGAAAAAGCAGGGTTGTTTCTCTCACATTTTTTCACACTCCTCTCTCTCACAGCTGCTACACAGTGTTTTTTACTCTTTTTAAAAATATGTTATCACAGAGGCACCACCAGCTTTGCTGATGAAGTAGGCTTTGGCCAGTGGTAGGCACATTTTGAGCTGGCTGGAACCAGCTGTGTCCACCATGGGGGCAGCCCCTGATCTCTTCTCACAGAGTCCACCCCTGCAGCCCCCAGCTACCAAAACCTTGCCANCCCCCCCCCCCCCCCAAACCTTGCTATATAAACCCAATACACCCTCATATCCCATTACTCTGATATTAGCTTCTATCACAACCTAACCTGCATTTTGGGAATGACTACTCTGCATCAGGGCCTACAAAAGGAGAGGTGACATTCTGCTCTTGTATTAGCTCAAAACACTCACAGTGTGCCTTCATACTAGGTTTATTGCCAAGTGCATCTGTGGCACAGTTGGAAACTGGGTGTAAGGATAATGAAAGCAGCTGAAGTCATGTAGTTGGTCTGCAATGATTCTCAGGCTGCCTAGATGTGCATTTCTCATTAGACATGTGAATAACATAAACCATTTTTGTTTAGAGGCACCTTAGGCATCGTTATCTCATCCTTAAGCTTTACATGCTAAGAATGATACCAAACCCAAATTCAATACAGAAAGGTTCCCTCAGGACTCTGACCAATATCCACTCTAGATTTCATGCTCTTACTCACAGGCTGTTGTTTAGGACTGGTGATAGAAGACTTTCCTTTTGCGCAGTACAAATCAGAAACACATTCCAGAAACCAGTTTGGAAACTCAAGATCATTGGGAGACTAAGCCAGAGGTATTGGTTGTTTGAGGCCTTGCAGTAGCAGTGCCCCCTACAATCAGTTCTCCACATCCTTTAATGAAGATTGATTGGATACCAAACCGAAAAGAATTTTATACAAATGAGTCTTAAAACTGGAATTTGGCCTGATGACAGTTACAGGTCTTTGACAGATGCTCAGAACCCCCGAAGCTCTGATATTTGGATGTCTGTGGATCTAACTTTGAAACTAGACTGGCTTTGAGATGTAGGTTGAACCATATGACATCCAGAGATCCCTTCCAGCCAAAGTTATCCTATGTCTCTATGACATTGTGTTCATCTAATCCCTGATAAACTGTTAAAAATTACTTTTTAACTAAAACAATAGCTATGGGAACACAAATAGAGTTATCTGCCAGCAAAGGGGACAGCTAATTCATCTGTTGCTGAACACTATTTTCAGATGTAATCACAATGTTTCCTGCCTAGAATTATTGGCATTGAGCTTGTAAATGTATCCCCTAAGGGAGGAAAAACACTGTAAACAACTTGCCTTTAAAGAGGGAGGTTTATTGGATTTTTACACCAGACAACGTGAGCTCTGGTTAAATACTGAGTGATATTTATGTCCCTGTACATCCAGCCATATCTCAGCTTCATTTCTTTTTTTTTTTTTTTTTTATTTCAGCCTTAATGAATATAACAATCATTGGTATACACTTCCTGAGTCTTTCTAGTTTTCAAAATATAGACACATTAGAGGAGGGTGAATGTAGCAGCTGAAAAAATAGTGTCTTCCAATTTCTTTTACTACCTCATGAATTAAGGAGAAAAAGGGGCAGGGGGAAAGAAAGGAGAGATGAAAACAGAGATGAAATTATTCTTCTGGTATACATGTACAATAAGACTGTATGGCCTAAAGGGAGTGTGACCATGGTTTTTCAATATGCTCAACTGAACTCTGAGTTGTTACCAGGTTATCAGGCAGTGCAATTTACACAAGCCTCAAGGGATATTGGGTATGGATCAGTACAAGTGTCATGGGAGCACAAATATAGCTTAAATCTGCCACACTGTGTGGCACAAGGTGCTGAGCTAAGGGCTTGACCCTCTGCTTGCCAAACATGATGTGCTACTTCAAATCCTTGGATCAGTCCATCTCAGAGCTCCCTACATTATATAATTACTTAGGAATATTTTCAGCCTGTTATGCTATGGGCATAGACACTATAATGCCAGTTGTCCTGTAGGAAGTGATGCTGGCTTGATTTTCTAAAGGCGGCTGCATAAAACCCTTAAAAATTATTTAGCCCTATTCCAAGGGTGAAAAATTCCCCCTGGAGAAGTCAGAACAAAATGTGTTTTTTCTTTGAGAGTGGCCTGACTTCAGATTTTCATATGGCCGTTCTGTTTGTTTGCAGATAGCTACACAGTGTAATTTCTCCCACTTTACATCTTAAGTGTCATCTCTTCTTCCACCACACTGCAGAGAAAATAAATTGGAGGAAAGACCTCTTTCTCTGTCTTGACAAGATGAAAAGAGAGCAGCCATTTGGTGATCTCCTCAGTTCTATCAGTCTGGGTTAGGCACATTTTGGGAACACTTATAATACTGAGTTCTGCATGAGGCATCCCTTACAACAGGATTCATCTGACTAAATGTGTGTGCTAATGTGCATTTCAGCAAGTCACTTTCAGTTCCCTTTACTGTCAGGGAAGACCTAGTAATATAGACAATGGAATTTAGGGTGTGATTCATCTCATCCTAAACAGATGTCTACATTTGTTCAGAGGAATTGCATCCTAAACTCCATTAACTGAATTGATCAGATCTCTACTGATGATAATGGGATCACAGGTAACCAGTTCAAATGTAGGTGCCTGCACTGGAAGTCAGGTGAGGTTGATGAGTCCTACCCCTCATTTCTGCAGCCTACTCAGACTGAGGTGTATGTCACACACCCAGCTGCTCCATCCTATCAAAACTGAGGTCCTTCTGGGGAGGATCTCTATCTTATGGGTCATGGAAATCCCATGCAGCCTGGTGCAGCAATGAACTTCATATATGTTCAAGTTTTAGCAGGAGATGAATGCAGAGCTGCTAGCAGCAGAAGCTTACAGTTTAACCACCACCATTTCACGACTACCCTTTTTGGAGGTTTAAGCCTTTTTTTTTTGGAGTTGATCCAAAATGCCCTGCTTGTAAAGCAAATAGAGGGATGCCAGCTCCTACAGCAATGGTCTGGTCTTCCTAACATAAGAATGACCAGTACTTGAGTCAGAGCAAAGGTTCATTTAGTCCAGTATCCAGTCTCCTGCAAAAATTGTAGTATGTGAATAGTTAATTAAGTGTAATAACTGGGCAGGCATATATGATACTTCCTCAAGTTCTCTCCCAGACCCCAGAAGCAAGTCTGGTAGATGACAAAACTTTTCTTGTTTATTTTTTTATGCTTGCTGTTTAATTGTCTTTCCCCACTTTGTCCAATTTTAAACCATTTTAATTAAAACAACTTGTGAGTAGAATTATGATGACCTATATAATTCTTAGTGGATGAAAGGTTTTGTAATAGCTATTGTTATTATTATTATTAACATGCTTACGGATTATTTTACTGGTGTACATTTCATCTCATCTGATGATGAAAGAGGCACAGTCTCATTCAGGATAAATTACTTTACATATTCATATGATGAACCTGGGAATCTACTTTCTTTCCGAACAAGGGATTATTTAGTTTCCAAATAACTCTCTGGTCTAGAATACTATACTGGAAGCAGAGGTCAGTTGTAATTGCTGATAAATTGTGTTTTCTTGACTTGAGTTCAATTTAAACAATGGAATTAATGCTTTGGTAATTAAACTTTTACCTGCACTGAAACAAGAGGAAAGTGCTAAGAACAGGATACTGCACATATATATGAAAACTGTGCTGGTAGCCTTGGATCTATTTTACAAGCATTGTAGATTACATTTATATCCAAGTCATGTCCCATCACTGACAGCACAGTGCAAGGAGACCTATTCACCTATAAGTGAAATGTACATCTCTTTTAATTACCTGCATGTAGGTAGAAAAACATTCCCTAATTTTTAAAAGTGGAGTGTCAATTAGGAAAATAAGATCAGACACACTTCTTTCTCAATATTGGCTTGTTTTAAATACCTCACCTATTTCCTTTGACGAGGTGTAGCTCCCTGAACAGCCTTTCTTCCTCTACTGATACATACTATTGTTTTACATATGTTTTTATCTCTGCTGCCTATGAGAATGAGTCTTTTACAGTTCTATCCATAGTTGGTAGTGAAATGCAATGCTTGGACAATTATATTAAGGACCCGGTTAAACTCTTTGATTTTTTTTTAACCTAATTTTAATATGTGATAAGCAGGCCTTTTTGGTGTTTGTTTGTTTTCTCTGTAGCAGCACTAGGATATGTGTGTGTTCTGCACTTTTGATGCTTACGTTTTCAAGAATGACATACGGATGCCAGTAAAAATGGTTTGCATGTCTGCTACTCTGCTATTTCTGTTCTTCTGTTTCTGAGATAAGCAGATGGAGATTAGGTAATTCTGTGGTGCTGTAAGTCGTAAACAAGTTGGTATAAATATCACTGCCTCAAATATTATGCTGAGCTTGCTCCATTTGAACTTCTGCCTCACTACAGCTTTTCTTAGGATTGGTAGCATATGCCATGTATATTTGGTTGGTTATGGTCTCCATCCTAATCAATACAAAAATTCACATCTGTTGAATTGGTTTCCTAAATTTTACTCATCTTTAGACTGGGACTGACTTCCATCTTGGGAAGTGCATGCCACGATTCACAGTAAAGCCTACGTTTTTCCTTCTTTCTTTACTTTGATGAGCAAGCTAATGGGAAATATTGTTATCCCTAACACCTGGTTATTGCCCGTGAAAACTACGAGGGTAGTTCACACTTCCAAATTATGGTTTCTGACTCTTTGCAGCATTAGGAAAACATTTACATCATTGGCATGCAGGACATATGCTGCTTTCAGCTACAAGAGGCATACATACAAACCCAGATTTTTAGAGATATTCAGATAAACCACAACAACAGCAAAATGAAAAAAAGAAAACATAGGCAAATACTTTGAGGGACTATTCAAAGCTTGCAAAGAAATCTCAGTCAGGATCTATCTCAGTGTGTTAATTAGAAACATTAACAACCTGCTGCTCAGCCTTTAACAGAAATGACAGCTAAGACCCTGAAGAGCTCATCCTCTCTCATTACTCATTGAACAATAGGAAAAATTTGGAAAATCCGCAGTAACATCTAGCACTTTCTTGTCAAGACCAAAGCCCGCTGTAGCCTGGAGAGCACAGTCTCTCAGTGTACCCATTTTCAATAGTTTTTAGGAGGTCCTTGTCCTCTGTCCACCAAATGTCCCAGGCTCACTATTCATTCCCACTGGATCCTCTCATTCCCTCCCTCCCCACTGCTGTCACTGGGCTTGTTTGTGATCTGTGTTATTAGCACTCCTTTTGCCTTCACGGCGCTCATGTTCAACCCAGGTTATCCCTCAGATACGGTTCACATGGCAGCCCAGCAAGTAGTTGTAGTAGCAGAACTTCAGGAGATGTCAGGCAAACAGAAAGGGGGAAAAGCAGCAAGTAGGTGAGAGAAATTCATAGTCCATTTTTGCTACTGGAATCACTTTATGAAAAAAAATTAGTTTTGGTTAAAATCAATTCCTTCAATTCTAATAAAATCATAGTACACTCCAAAAAGTCCACATCATATCCAAACTTCAAACAGAATTTAGACAAAAACAAGATGTCAACACACCCTGTAAAGGGAGTTACTTTCTATCCGATCATTTCTATATAGGTTAGCACGTTTGGTGCTAATGGAGTGTCCTTTCGTTTGAGCAAGGTAGAACTGAGAACAGAATCTGTCCACTTTAAAACACTGGAAAATAACAAATTCTATTTGAAATAATCACAACTCTCAGACTCAGAGAGTGAGAAGGGAGCAGGCTGGGAATATGGATCATTTGGATTGGAAAGGAAATTGAGTGTAAGAGGGAGTCAACAGGAAAAAAAAAAAAAAATTTCTCTTACCTGATTCAAGGAATGGAGAAAAACAACAATCCGCAATACCAGAAATAAAACCTACTAGTCACAGATGGAGACAAGACAGCAGTGTGTTTGTATAGACCAGACTGCAATAATGTAAGCTGTTAAGTTAAAAATTTCAACATGAGAAAACTGTTATGACAATAAATCTTTCATTACTCAATTAACAGGAAAACTTATAGCACAATTACTTTTTCCTTAAGAAAGCATTGGAAAAAAATTAAAGAAAGTACTAAACCTTGATAAAGTAAAAAAATAATTGCATTGCAGTGCAGATAGCAACGTCTTCTTCTAAAGCAAAAGGATATTTAGATAACTGTTTATATTATTTATTTTATGCTTAATGTAATTCATCATTTATAAGACGTGAAGTGAGCAATAAATAAGTGTACCACAATAATGGGAAAAACAGACATCCATTTTCATGCAAGAAAGATTTTGTTAGAAAAGAAGCTCTTTTTCAAAAATCAGTATTTTTTATGACTAATAGTGGCAGTGATCTCCCTTTTTCACCATGTTCTCTGCTGCAGTTTTAATGATGTTTTAACAATTACATAATTAGATGAAAGATGAGAGCTGTAACAAGTGTTTTGTGTTTTCCAAAAATATTGTTAGCTTTCTTTGAAGAACATGGTATTTGAAAAGGTCTATGTTGACAAAAAACAAACAAACAAACAAACAAACACACCCAAAAAACAAACACCTATAAAATTGTCAGCTTGGATACAGCAGGAAATGTGATGAACCATGGAACACAGACCCATTTAAAACTAGGTGAAGCAGAAAAGTTTTCAGAATTTTCCCATTATTAATGAAATTGGTTTCTCATGGCTCAGTCAACTGCAGCGATTCTTCTTGTGCTACGAGTCTTCATTTGTATTGAATTGTATTAAGGAGGAAGCAATAACAAACTGCATGCAGGACTCCTGAGTTGTGTGTCACTCACACTGTGAATGAGAAGATAGCTGGATGGAAAGAGCTCTCCCATAGCCTGTGCACCTGTGTAATGTAATGACACTATTCAACCTTCATACATGAAGAAAAATGGAGGATTTCTTTATCCTCCAAGCAACCTTTCCTGCTCTGTGTTGACTCTACTGGCAGTGTACATGAGGAATTATACTCAGCTTTCAGCTGAGCTGAGCTGTGCTAAGCCACTGTTGCCTGAGTGATGTCAGCATTTGCTCACTACTTGCTCATATTTTCACCTCACTCCTCATTCCCCCAAATACATATAAAAGAATGAAGAAACCAGTTTGGTGAAGTTAAGGTTGCTACTGGGAATTCTGACACATTTATGTGAAAACCATGATTATGAGGAAGTTCCTTTTCTAACTTTTAACTCTGTTTCTGTCTATAGTTTATTCTGCATCAGTGTGGGGTAGTGGGATAAGTGTGTTTATCAGCCAAATGATTATTGTAACATGTAGTTACCAAAAAAATGTTGTCGTAAAATTATTTCAAAAGCATGATCTCACTATGGTAGATGACGTAAAATTAGATAGAAGGATGCAGCTAACTTTTGTTTTTCTTCTTCTTTTTTTTTTTTTTTTTAAAGGAAATAGTATCAGAGTTTACCACTACAGAAAAATGGACCCAATCTGATCAGAGCCAGCAAAGGCTGGTGAAATCTGGAATTGATCCAAGTCATAGAGAGATTCAAAGTTAATACTTATCCCTGTATATTTCTTACTAAGGTTTTATACTAAAATAGCTGTGTCTTAGTGCTAGTGAAAAAATAAGGGGAACTTGAACTTTTTTTTCATCCATTCTATAAATTACCAAACCGAGAATTTCCTACTTAAGCAGACATTTTCATGTGTTTTTATTATTAGTTTTATGATATCTCTCTGNATCCTATTTTATTCTAGATTTAATTGAAGGATCCTCAATTAGAAAAACTGTAAAATACTTATCATCTGTCCTGGCCGCCCCCTCCCAAGATGCCGCCCAGCCCCAGCCCACAGCGGGGGTGGGGGGGGAAATGTTGGGGGGGACAGAGGGACAGCCCCGGGGCTGGGCAGGCACCGCCCGGCCACAGCCAAACACTGGTGCCGCCTCCAGCCACCGACACAAAGCACAGCAGGCTGGCCTGGGGAAAACCAGCTCCCCCTCAGCCAGAACCAGTACACCTCTCAACTACCTTTAACTGTACTACAATATTCTGAGCAAGACCTTGTGGCCCTGAATGAGGTCTAGATTAACAGAAGAATTTTGTAGTGCTTTTATTTTCTCACAGTTAAAAAATCAATGGTTCTCAAACTCTTGCATTGCTTTTATGTTCTATGTCCCTTAATCCTATGTGTGAAATGGGGCAAAATACTGTAAGATGTTCATCTAGTATAAGACAATGGCACTCAGGAAATATTCACTGGCTTTTTTGGGGGACTTTTGGATAGCTGCAGGGTAGTCTTTTATATTCTAATTATCCTTGTTCCATCAATGTGATAGAAGAGAATAGAGTAAGCAAGCTGCAGATCAGAGCTCTTGGAATTTTCGGTGCTGAAGCACTGAAGTCTGGGAGCACAAGAAAATGATTCAGGAGTGTGAAAAAGGAAGATAAGAAGAGAACCTAAGAATAATAGACAAAAAGCTGCAATGTTAAATGCAGAAGTTAGTTTGATTAAGAAATGGATAATTGACACTACAAAAAGTATTTATCACTAGATGGGGACTTTTATAGGGATCAGTACTAAGTCTGATGCTGTTAAATATTTTGATCAGAAATCAAGACAAAAATGTAAAATTGCTGTTGATTTTACATGTTTAGACATGCTTGTGATCTAACATTAAAGATCATGGCAAGGTCATAGTCACCAATGAGGAGGGACTCATTGGGGATGTGAAGATCAAAGGCAGCCTTGGCTGCAGTGACCATGAGATGGTGAAGTTCAGGATCCTAAGGACAGGGAGGAGGGTGAAAAGCAAGCTCACAACCATGGACTTCAGCAGTGCATACTTTGGCCTCTTCAAAGATCTGCTTAGAAGTGTCCCGTGGGATAAAGCCCTACAGGGAAGAGGGACCCAGGAAAGCTAGTTAATATTCAAGGATCACATCCTCCAAGCTCAAGGGACCTCCATCCCAATGAATAAGAAGTCAGGGGACCCCAGTGCAAGAAAGACATAGACGTCTTAGAGCAAGTCCAGAGGAGGACCACGAGAATGATCAGAGGGCTGGAACACCTCTCCTGTGAAGAAAGGCTGAGAGAGCTGGGATTATTCAGCACGGAGAAGAGAAGGCTACATGGAAAACTTATTGCAGCCTTTCAATATATAAAAAGAACTTACAAGAAAGGTGTCCAGCCTGTTGTGGAGAACAGATTCTGAGCAATTCTGCTTTCGAGAGTGTATTATTATTTTAGGTGGGATTGTGGATGTGGATGGTGTCCACATCACAAATTCCTCCTAGCAGGGCAGGTCAGATCACGTAGCTCCAAGATGCAGGCACCATGTTTATGATTCAGTGATTTTAGGGATATAAAGTTCAGAGGAGTGTTATTCTTGAATATAACCTTAACACCTTGCTTTAGCAACAGAAAAGTCATAAACCTTCCAAACTAGAAACACAATCAGCTTCTTATGACAGAGCCTGTTCAATGTCCTGCATCCGGGGGAAAAGTGGTTTCTGAGGTTTGCCCTTTCCTCAGACAGAACTACTCTGTATTTGTGGAGAAAAAGTTCATGTCTTGGCTTCTGGAGGACGAGCTGCACCTGGGTGAGAGAATGTATGGGACATGAATGGGTTTAGATGCAGGACAGGAAGCTAGGTAAAGAGGAGGCTGACACAGGAACAGAAATGCAAAAAAGAGGCTGTTGAGCGACACAACAAATAAGACTGTAAATATGCATCCGTGATCTCAGCATTGGAGGTGTAATACATGAATTCAAACAGGATGTTTCTTATGTACCAAAAAGGGGAACCTGGATATTTAGACATGCAATTTCATTGGCTTTACAGAGCTTCTGAAAGAGATAGGACAAGGGCTAATGGTTTTGAACTAAAAGAGGGTAGATTCAGACTAGATATAAGGAAGAAATTTTTTACGATAGGTGTGGTGAAACACTGGAACAGGTTGCCTGGAGAAGCTGTAGATGCCCCATCCCTGGAAATATTCAAGGCCAGGTTGGACAGGGCTCTGAGCAACCTAATCTAGTTGAAGAGGTTCCTGCTTATTGCAGGGGGGTTGGACTGGACGACATTTAAGGGTCCCTTCCAACTGAAACTATTCTATGATTATATGATTCCATGTTTCTATGAAAGTGGAAAGGATCTTGTGTTAATGAAGAGCAGTACTGAAGTTCAAATTAATATTAAAAGTCAAAAAACTTGTATCTCCAGAGAGTCACTCTGGACAAGCTCTTTCATCTCACAGCCTGTAAAACCCTTTACTGAGGATATTCCTTAGAGCATGACAGAGCAGACAAAAGGATGAGCACAGCAGTGGGACACCTTCAGGAAACATGAGTACTGCCACTGTTGGCAGGCTCAAGAGAGTCAGAGGTGGAAGTAGGAATGAGATCATGCATCTACTGTGTCTTGGAGAAACATTTCTGAAAATCTGTTAAAAACGGAGGACTGAGTTACGGTTTTTGACTGCAGTGGAGACAGAATTCAGACAACTCAAATGTCTGATATTTGTATTGGATTCAGGTCCAAATATTCTCAGTATTCAGGAGCATTTCAATCTAACATTTTAATTTTGTTCATGACTGATGGTTGTTGGCTTGAGCTAACATTTCAATAGACTGTTTTATTTTGGGGTCCTAGACTAATCTGTTCCTATTATTTTAACTACACCAGAACTCCATTAAAATAAATGGTAATTAATTGCAGTTAGCAACTCCCTTCAGTGCTATCATATCAAGTGCTGCTATGATTGTACATTTACATTGCTCTGGACTTCAGAATATAGTGCTCGTGCCATAGTAGAGGATGTACAATGGAAATCCTGAACCCAACATTAATCATTGGTCTAGGAAATCTCAGCTGCACTACTGAATACATCCATAGATTATTGTTCACATATCCAGAATCCTTGTAAGACTGTCTGTGGTAAGGTCATGAAAAAATCAGATCCTGTGATTCAAGTTATAATAAATCTCTTGTTCAATACACATATGACATTTTTAAAAATGGAGGAAAATGATTAATGAAAAATTTTCAGACAAAAGGGAGTTCCATTCCCATGTTCTCATTTCATGTTTTTTTTTCTACTGGTTTAGTTCCTCAATGGGGTGAAAATGAACTAAATATTAGTACATTTCGCAAAATATTATGATTGCAACTAGTAAAGGGATGGTGTTAGAGACAGAAACAAAGGATTTGGATATACTTCAACAAGCATTAAAACCAGTTTTCTAGCATTCCTAAGACCCTTAGAAATCTGAGTCTCGTACTGGGTCATCTGCAAGATTTATCTGTACTCTAAACAGGTAGGATGTGAACCAGCACAGATCACAATAAAATTCAACCTCAGGGTACAGAATGAACAGAGCCTATTATTTAGGTGTAATACCACACTGAGATAGGCACATTCTTTTCAAATTGAAGACAACTTCATAGTACCAGCCTGTAATACACATGGAGTTCAATCATATTAGAAGTTATGCCCTAGAAAGTCACACTTTCATTTATTTTGCACATGATGCTAAAGCTTCAACCTCTATAATGACTTTAGCACATAATCCACCATACTGAACACTGCTGATATCCCCATAGCCTTAATTTACCAGAACTTCACTTGATAGCCAACCTTACACCTGGATTAATTTCATCCAACATTAGCATTTTAAGGAGCTGTCTTTGTTGTTTATCTTAGACCTTGCTTACAGTAAATGCAAAGAGAAGTATGCTTTGAAAATAATTTAGATCTTAGATCTCTCTGGAGGCAGACTTCTCTCTCTGATGACACGTGAGATGATTTGAAACAGCCAGACTCATAATTTTAACACTCCAGTTAAAGTCTAAATGTAGAATGAATTGGACTCTTAATTTTCACTTACTCGTATGTGCAAGGCTGCCAAGGTCTTCACACTACCTTATGGCTAATTAAATGCTCAAAATCCTCTTAAGATAAATCCCTCAAAGTTTTTTGACTCCTTTCTCAAGCTAGGCAAAGAACACCTTTCACACTGGTGCAATTTGAGCCCTCTATCTGCTAACCATTCCTTGGTACTTGCAAAGGGCTCAATAATGAAATGTCAATGAAAAAAAAAAGTCTGAAATGTTCTATTCAGCTTCTGATGGGTGATGAAAATATATTATTGAGTTAAGGTCCCTCTAAAATAGTTGCAATTATGCTTGAACCCTGTTTGAGACAGTTCCTGTGTGCAACAGACCTGTCTCCATGTGCATCCAACTCTGTCTTGCTTCTGAGGCTTCTATGAAACATATCATAGATGACATCAGCAAAGGCTACAGGTCAATAATTTACTGGAATGATCAGTAATAAATATTTCATAATTTGTCTTCACTAAACATAGTTGAGGACTTCGAGAGAACATTCCTGATTTCAAAGATGGAATCTGTCATCAAAATAAAAAAAATGAAAGATAAAGAAATGCACCCTATCAATTAACAGCATGATGTAAGAATCAGATAGAACATGAAGTTCTCCCAGATAATTTTTATATGTTTTGTAGCACACTTTTATACCTTTGCTCTCTCCATTGATCTACAGCTCCATGTTACACCTGGATTTACTATATATGGTACCCTTTATGTTAGACACTACTTCTCTATTCTTTGTTAGCCCTAAAAGCAGTTTTAGCCAGCTTCATGTCTGCATTTCATTAACCAACCATTGGTGAGTGGTTTATACCTGTGAGGTCTCCAGTGCCAAGTCTTTGCCCCATCCCTTATCACCCCATGCCTGCCCTCCTCCCTGCTGCATCCTGTGTCTCCACTTCTCAAGGCCTCTGCTACTTTATAAGGCCTGCCTTTCTCTACGCAACATCATTGTGTTAGTCACAACTAATGCATTCTGCATAGAATAACTGCTTGTTATTGTTGCCTATATAAAACTCTGTTTGTTTTGACTCATGATAAAAAAAAGTAAATCAAATTAATTATAGACACCTGGTTAATTAAAGAAATTGTTGTCACAGATAAACTGAGTAAAACAAAGCTGGTCAAGAAAGGTTCAGGCAAAGCAAGGCTGACAAGCCTTAGCCCTGAGGCCTTGAAAACTCCATACAAAGCTTATGACCTGTTACTGCCAATGGCAATACCGCATTACAGGATTACACAGTTAAAATGTAGTCAACAGAGATTCTTCTGGGAACATTTCTTAGGAAGGCATAATTTGGGCATTGTGTATTGCCCTCCAGAGAAGCCTGTTATTTCTATAGAGCAATATAATTGCTTAACGTTAACCCAAGAAATTTAGCCACTTAGACTAGGCAATCTTCCCTGGAGATTTAAATGAAGCTCAAAACAAAGTTTTGCTAGCAGCTTGTCTCCAAGCCCTCTGCTATTATTTTAGCTTTCTGTGGGGTCTTTTGTCTTGCATGTGATTGTTGTGTTGCCACTTTACCTATAATGTGGCTGGACTGTTAGTGTTTTCACAATGCCCATAACCCTCTTAGCAGAATTTCCCAGTTTTCTCTGCTTTTAAACAGTACCAAATGCTTCATTACTCCTGGTTACAGTTGCCTTTCTGCCAGCATGTTTCGGAATTACAACAATACATCTCCTGATGATGCTAGACATCTAGGCACAGGCTACATAAATGGAATAGTCAGTCTAAACCCCAGTCTCTGTAATCTGTGGAGTCTAGATAGATATTTAGCTGATCAAAGTTAGGTGTCTACCTTAAGATAAACTGACCAGTTGTCTAAGATCCACTGACCAAATTATCTAGAGCTCTACTGACTACAATGAAAGCTTAAACACTCAGCAGACTCTCTTAGAAAATAACCATAATACCTGCAGACACTAACATGTAGAAACCTAAATTTATGTGATGTCATCTCAAACTGCAGTCCATTCTTACTGCCTTAAGTCACAGAAACTTGGTTGAAGAGCATTTTACATTTTAGTATATTTATATTGAAAGTTAAAACTCCCCCCCCCAATTCTGTACTGACAATCATTATCATCAGAATACTAATTTATTCAAGAAGTTGGATAGTTGCTAGAAAATCAGTTACTGCTTTTTACTTCCTCTTCTGTTACTGAGGATGTAACCATAGGAAAAGGAGGAGTTTCATGAGAAAGATGCTCAGCCTTGCCGCTCTGCTTCTTTAAGCCTTACACACCTAGAAAGAATGATGTAAGTGTTGTTCTAAACTGAGAATTCAAACTTATTCAAATATGATTGCAGCTTCCAAATACTAGTACAACATTGGCAGTACTCAATTTCCATCTTGATACTAACCAACTCACAGCATACCCACTCCATCTACGTTAAGAATGGAAAAAGAAAACCAATTCATATCCATGCTCAGTTTAGTAAAGGACTCAAAGGAATCACATCAGAAGGCAGAATCATAGAATCATAGAATCATTAAGGTTGGAAAAGACCGCTAAGTTCATCAAGTCCAACCATCAACTAACACCACCATGACTCCTAAACCAGGCCCTGGAGTGCCACGTCTACACCTTTTTTGAACGCCTCCAGGGTTGACGACTCCACCACCTCTCTGGGCAGCCTGTTCCAATGCCTAACCACTCTTTCAGTAAAGAAATTCTTCCTGATGTCCAATCTAAACCTCCCCTGACGCAACTTGAGGCCATTTCCTCTCGTCCTATCACTAGTTTCTTGGGAGAAGAGTCCAAGACCCGCTTCCCTACAACCTCCTTTCAGGTAGTTGTAGAGAGCGAGAAGGTCTCCCCTCAGCCTCCTCTTCTCCAAGCTAAACAGCCCCAGTTCCCTCAGCCGCTCCTCAGAAGACTTGTTTTCTAGACCCTTCACCAGTCTCGTTGCCCTTCTCTGGACACGCTCCAGCACCTCAGTGTCCTTCTTGTAGTGAGGGGCCCAAAACTGAACACAGTATTTGAGGTGCGGCCTCACCAGTGCCAAGTACAGGGGCACGATCACTTCCCTACTCCTGCTGGTCACACTATTCGTGATACAAGCCAGGATGCCATTGGCCTTCTTGGCCACCTGGGCACACTGCCGGCTCATGTTCAGCCGACTGTCAACCAGCACCCCCAGGTCCTTTTCCGCCGGTCAGCTCTCCAGCTACTCTTCCCCAAGCCTGTAGCATTGCATGGGGTTGTTGTGACCAAAGTGCAGGACCCGGCACTTGGCCTTGTTAAACCTCATACAGTTGGCCTCAGCCCATTGATCCAGCCTGTCCAGATCCCTCTGCAGAGCCTTCCTACCCTCGAGCAGATCGACACTCCCGCCCAGCTTGGTATCATCTGCAAACTTGCTGAGGGTGCACTCAATCCCCTCATCCAGATCATTGATGAAGACATTGAACAAAACCGGCCCCAGAACCGAGCCCTGGGGAACACCGCTCTCCCAGAAGAAAAATTGTTTTGCATTTCGGTCCTGAAGTTGTTAGAAAATTCACAAAATTCAGCTACATATGAAAAAAAAAAAGAAAAAAAAAATCTAACACAGTTATAGCCTTACTTTATAGCTGACATTTCACAAACCTTAAGCTTAGTGATAATGGCACAGAGAATTTTCTGACTGGTATACCTCAGCCATCAGACAAAGAGATTTCTACAGAAATCACAAAAGAAAAGGACAATTACCTACCTGGTTTTCAAGTGGGAAACATTTTACATCTATTTACTTTAGCACTTGAGACACTTCAAGCCATCTTCATAAATCTTTTTCCAGCATCACAGTGGTCAATAAAACTAAATGTGACCTTGTGGAAAATGTGCTAGATTTTAATTACAATGGGGTTATGTGTTAGATTAGGGCTAAATGTATTATGCTGTCACCCAATATGTCAAAGCTGGCAAACATAGCAATGCTTGGCCTGTAGCTCTTTTTTTTTTTTTTTTTTAAACTGTAGCATTGGCCTGGGGCCTGATGCCTGAAGCTTTTTCTTTTTTTTTTTTTTTTTAGCTGCTTGGATGTGAATGAGCCAAGCACCACAATATTACGCTATTTGTCGGAAAGTGTTTGTGTGTATCCGTGTGCACGCACTAACTCTAATGCCTAACACATAAGCTATGTCAATTTTTTTTTTCCTGTTTCAGACTAAAAAAATCACAGATGAATCTGCATTTGTAAGCCTTATATATGTATATATACATAAGTATGTCATATAGCTTTCTAGATATAGGTGCACCTGTTCATACATTGGTAAAGCCAGGATATGTGTGTATGGCATGCTACACACCATTGCAGCTAATTGTTACTTTTTACTAGATGAAATGCTACTGTTGGATTTTGCTTCATGAAAGCTAAAATATTTCATAGATGTGACAGTTTTAGACCTTGTTTTATGAAAATCTGGAGGATTTTTTTGCTGGGGGATTTTGGAGAATGAGGAGGACAGGAGGAGGATAGGGGAGGAGGAATTTTCTAATGAAATATTAACCAAACTGACATGGAAGTCTTGAGAGTACCTAGTGGGAATCAAAGTAACCTGGAATGAAAATCCTTGCTCTGAAACAAACTGGGTGTGATTCCCTAGGAAATTTCAAACAACATTAGATGCTTGAGGTTAGACAACTCAGTCCCTTTTTTTTTTTTTTTTTTTTTTTTGGGGGGGGGGGTGTTGGGGAGGGAAGCGTGTAATGAGAAACCTACCAAAACCAGGGTTTGGAAAAGAACTGGAAATTAGGAGTATTGTACTCCTGCTCACGGCTGCTAACTTTTGATGTTGCAGTGGAGAGATTCCTGAATCTGTTTGTTGTTCATATTACTCATGAATGAAATAGGCTCAACAGCAACACAGAACCCATTATTTATAAGAAAATAAAAGTACAGAGATGATGAGTCTGTTGGTTTATTTCTGAATGGGACTTACTTTTTGACAGGCAGTAAATTGATCCATCTCTAATCACCTTTTCAGTCCAAGCATGGCTACTAATAATACAATTCTCCCTCCTCCCTTGTCTGTTTGGATTATCACTCTCCATGTAATGCCAAGCACAAGAAGACCTTGATTTTGGAGTAAAACTGTAACTGTACTAGATTAAAAATAAAACATAGCAGCTTATGCTTCTGCCTTCACCTGGCTTCCTCCCACAGCCAAAAATAATTAGAAAATAATTAAGCCATCAAAAGCAATGCAGAACTAAATTACAATAAATTAAGCTACTAGATAACTGGTAAGAGAGTCTCAATCACCGTAGGAGTTAGGGACAGACAAGAAGGGAGCAAAAATTATTATTCTGGTAAAAGATCCCCAGTGCATTTCATGTAAAGCAATGGTATGTCTTCTGTGACCTGTCTATAAGAAGAATTTTAAAATATGCCTAGAATACACAAACTAAATACCACCCAACTTATCAGCTGTACAGGCATTAAGAGAGAAAGTCTCCCGAGAGGCTCATTTGCCCTGTTAACTTTCCTCTCACCCTTTTTCATCT
>WAAD01021444.1:17719-32032 GCA_013389945.1 Fregata magnificens | reverse complement strand
CCCCTCACCATTTTTTATCTTCTTTTACCTTTTTTTTTCTTTTTTTTTTTTTTTAATCTCTGATAAGATCCCTGTTCCTGATCTCTCCAAATCCGTGCTTTCTGAGAGAGGAAGGGAAGAAGGGACAGAAGCAGGGAAGGAGGGAGGGACTTAGAGGCAGACATATGGAGTGAAGTTGCAAGGATAAAACCAACTCACTGGGTTGGAAACAGGAGAGTACACAGCTGCTCAGATCAGGATTGAGAAAGTCGCGTCAGAACTGCAGAACATTTTTATCAAAATCCCAAAAAGTCTTTGATTTAACTACTTCTTTTTCTACCTATGAGAGTCTCTGCCTGGCTCTTCTCCAGAGTTTTGTCCCAAGCTCATATAACCATATGATCCCTAACACCCCAGAGATGTCGTCCTGCTCAGTCTTGGGTTCAGCGGCTGTTCCAGCTCAAGCTTTTCAACATGAAGGCATTGCGTGCAGCCATATGCCAGAATCCCTCTTTCTCTTCCTGCCACTTTACACTGCTCAGAGACCCTAATGAAAGGTTTATAATTCTCCATGGCATAAGGGAGCTCTCAGCTGGTGTCAAGCAGCATAACCAACTCTCCCACCAGCTGCTTTTCTGCACGTTGCTGAGGGAGAAAAGAAGGAAATGAGATGAAGTGGAACCTGTGCTCTGTCAGTGCAGAGAGACTTGATGGCCCCATGGGGTCTGGGGGACGTGTGAATGCAGCTCACAAAGGTGCAACAGCAGAGCAGGAGGACATTCCCAGCCTGGCTTTAAGCTCATTAATGTTGGCAGTGTTGTTCTGACAATATGGTGCAGGCTAGCTGCTCAGATGCTTCCCCAAGGTCCCAGCAAGGCTGTGCAGCATGTGTAAGCTCTGAGCTCTCTGCACATCACTGCTATTAGTGCCTGAACTGGCTAATTTCTAGATAGTTCAGGTATGACTTCCTAGTGAGACCTGCTGGTTTCTAACATGTATACAGCTACATCCACACATCACCTGTGGATTTCCTGGCCTCCTGTCAGACACTGTAACTGCTATGGTCCTGCACCTTCCTTCCCAGGCAGTGTGTAGCAGTACCATAAACGGGGGGGTACCCTCTTGCCTCACCCTTGCTGTGTCTCTGCAGCTCTGTTCAAGATTTTAAATGTAGCAAACATCACTTTAAGAGCCATCCTCAAGCTACCATGCTTATGTTGCTGGCCCTTGTGCTGCATTAGTATTACAGAGCTGAAATCTTCTCTGTGAGGCTTTCTGCACCCCTACTGAATCCACCTCAGCATTGGACCACTAAAGCATTAGGGGGTCTTTCATAATTCTGGCATGCAAAATGCAAACTGTTGCAGGTAACAATGACTCGGTACTTGCACTCCAGTAGGAATAAAAGGAATAAAAGGAATAAAAAAACCACCCAACATTGCAGAGAGAACAGTGAATTCTGCAGCCATAATGGAAGAAGGAAAGTCTGAATACCTGCATATTTTTGGATTATATGAAAAATTGCAGATCTACAAATCTAAAGCATATCTACAGGATATGGTGCATCTCTGTATTTTGAAGTAGTAGCTTTATAATACAAGCATGAATGTATAGAAGAATACAAGATTGCTTGATCACTTTTTTCCCCCCCAGACACCCAGCCTTTACCAATGACATGGCCACCTTCAAAAAAACCCAAACCCAAAACCAAAAACAGTGTAGACTGGAAGTGTGATAGCTTGACAGCGTTAAAACAAAACAGGGAGTTGGAAATGTCTCACTGAGAAACAAAAAGCCAAGGTAAATTATGGTATCCAAGAAATTTATGGAAATACTATCTTCTGGAAAGTCTTATCTATACAGTTGCCAACAAGAAAAAATATTCTATGCCAGCGTAGGAAACAGTCTGGATGGCTACAGTGAAATGTTTAGTTCACACCAACATATCATGTCAAGAACCACAAATCAGTCTATTTTTCCAAAGACTAATGTAATGGTGATAATACTATAAACATACCAAATTAACATCAGGTTTAGATTGAGATTTTTCCTCCTTCACTGTAAAGACCCAAAAATCAAGGTTTTGAGCTATGCCACTTGCTTAAAATCCTTCCATCAGTTATACAGAGAAGCAGAGAGTTCGTGAAGGCAATTTATTTGGTCTAAAAATAGGTTTGTGGTATAGGTGGCTGGTAACTTTTATGTGGAAGGTTTTCCCCGCAAGTATTGACCACAGAGGGAACCTTGTCAGCTAATTCAGATTATAAAAAACCCTGTTAGAGCAATGTAGCTGGGCAGTTGTTATCATACGCATGGACTTAAACTGGAGTTTATTTACATAGCAAATACATTTATTCCTGTTATCAGTATAAACATACATATCATTTATATATACACAACAGTGCTTAGAAGCCTGAAACCTGACATGGAACTGCAATGCTAAATGCTGTACAAACACAGTCCAAGAAATTATCCCCACCCTATAAAACTTACAATATAAATAAATAAGTAACAACCAAGGGTGGAAATTAAGACGAATAGACAGAAGACTTGATTTGATGAAGGCCATATGGTAGCAGAGCAATGCACAAAACTGACATCCCTTGAATCTCATCACAGTCTTCTAGCTTTTCATCATATTGCTTTTTTAACACAGAGATTAACTACAAACCTCTAGCATTTTCCTCCAGCACAGGCTTTCCACAGTGTCCTCTGACTGTTTTTCCTTGGAGATATCTAGTTGAGACTATCCAAAACAAAACATGGGAATGTTTGCTCTTGAATTTAAGTTGGCACTCCTTTATTTACACAAACCCAGTTGGTCTCTTCTGTTAGAATTCTTAATATTTTAATGAAGAATTAAACGTTCACAGACTTGAATCTTCAGTATATTCTGGCATACATGTATGCATTGTTGCAGCTGTTAAAAGCTTTAAAAGGTCACGATTTTACCTTAATGTGCAAGATTTTTTAAAATTTAAATTCTGAGTGTCTTTTTAATAATCAAAGTTAACTGAAAAAAATTTCCGTCAGTCTGTGCCAAATGGGAGTATGATTCTTTATAGAAAATGGGGGAAGGTTATTATTTTTCCAGTCACTGGTGGTAGATGTCTTGGTTGTGTGCAATGGCTCCCTTATGCTTAGTGCTTACAACTTCAGAAAAGGAAAAAAAAAAAAATAAACCGAACCAAAAAACCCTGTTCTTTAAATCTTGTATTCCAAATGTAACTATATCTGTACTTGCAGAAATCTGCCCTGCACTCTGTCCAGCAGAAATCAAAAGTTACATTTGGGTAATCACCTCTGGAAATGGAAAATCCACTGTTGTTCCCAGTTCAGGAGACGTCCAACCTCCATGGCAGTCATGGCTGGCAAAACACTGTGAAATTCTTCACAGGGATGGCAGAACTCCAGAAGTACATCCATGGAGACTACTTTCTTAATTGCATTCTCTTCATTAAGCATGAATTTAAGCACAACTGAAGTAATGCAGCCATATCTCCTAGGATTAGTCAGAACCATGAGGGGAAAGGCTGAGAAAAAGAAATTTTCTGAGGTTTGATATTCTCCGTCAGGCTCAGGAAATGCTCTGAGCAGAAAATAGGCAAAGGCTAAGAGAATACTCCAGGCAAGTATGTCTGCCCTGCTCTTCCTCTTCTTGGTATCTGTTCATGCCCAGTTAGAAACAGGATCTTGGTCTAGAGGGACTCTTGGTCTGAAACAGCACTTTCACATTTTTATGTTTTTAAGGGATAGCTTATGACACGAAATTCAGTAAGATGCTCTTAAGCTGTTGACCAGAGAGTCTTGGAACTGTTGTGGAAAAGTGGTAAAGCAACTCAAAGCAAAAAATAATGACACAAAAATGCAGCGTTACTGTTATTGATTTCTTAACAATCAATCTCTTGGGATGTGTAGGGGCTATACTCCCCCCCACCTCTTCAAGTCAACAATGACAGTCTATACAACAGTGTATGTAATAGCAATACACTCTTTATTTGAAAATGTTTCTGTGAAGAGACAAAGCTTCTGAAGGGAGACCAAAAGCTTTATTTGTCTTGGGCATTGGAAAGCCAACACAGCTTTCTCGTACTCAGTGATTTACTATGAAAGAAATGGGAGCTATTATGTGCAAAGTCCTCAGAAGATTATAATTAAAGGTGACAGGCTTGAAAGAGGATTTCACATTTCTTTCTATAGCTAGTGCTGTCAGCTGAAGAGGCTACAGTACTTTTCTATAGAACCAAAGTTGCTCCCAGATGCACTTACAGATAATACTCAGTGATTTAAAAGCCCACAGCCACACCTTTCCCTCTTGCATCATAAAATGATTGACAATGACAAGTGAAGAAAATTAGCACCTCATGGGGACAACCTTCAGATTAAATAAATGCTAAAACTATTTATCTTCCTCTAGTTCTTTCACCTTCTTCCAGGAGAATATATGAATCCCGCTGAAATCCAACTAGCCAAAATAAAAATCCAAGCTTCAAGACCTTTCTGTTTGCACTTTGAACCTACCCTATCTGTTCCCAAGGATGAAGAGGCATTTTGCACTTCATTTGCTCAAACAATTGCAAAATGTATCTCACTCATTTGATTCTGGATAAGCAATTCTTTATGTTTTTTCAGGGAAGGACATTTTTTTTTTCCCCACACACAGCCATCATACAAAAAACAAGTAATTTCTGAGCAAGTTTGTGATGGCTTTTTTCAAGCTTTATCTACCTTAATGGTAAAAGCACTAGTTGTGCCTAAATGTAGGATTCAAGCTATGACCAAAAGGTTTCTCAGTAATAAGACTTAATTATCTTTCATATTCCAAGGCTGAACCTCTCATAGTAAAATCATGATCTTTAATGTAACCTTTGTTTAGACATTCTGCAAGTGGTAGACACTAAGCCCAAAGACTGGAGAAGTGATTGATGCACTCTAAAGCATTTATAAATCTGACATCATATCTCCAATGCATAAAAAACCAAACAGAAAACCAAAACCAAACAGATTACATTTCTAATGTTTAAAGGGAGGGGGAGAGAATTGGCAGGCTAGGTTCGAGCCCTTGAACCAACCGGTCTTAGAAAGCTGACATCCACACAGATGAATGGACCCAAGCAGTCCTATCAAACAAGTGGATAGGATTGTGACTCGGATATTGGGTGGGCTTTAGGCACTGAAGTCCCAAATTAGGGAGCCACATGCACTCACAAAAGTTTCAGTCTTTATCAGTGAAAAACACATGCTATACAATGGCAAAAAGGGAATACTTTTCTTTTGAATTACAAGTTTAGTAGTGTTCAATCTTGTAATCAAAGGCTGTCTAATCATAAATATAAGCAGAGAAAGAGAAAAGAACTGTGGATATGTTATGGTAACAAAACATCTATATCAGAAAACAAATGGAAGAGACTGAGAAAAAAGAGGTACTTAAGAAAATACATGAGGTCACCAAATTCTAGCAGATAGGGGACTTCAATGCCATTGGGGACAACAAGCATCAATGGCCTCATCTTTATGAGGCCAGTAAGGACATGAGGTTGCTGCAGGACACTACAAAGAAAGTAGTTAGAGCTTGGGGAGTTAAGATTGTTCAGTGCCAAGTTTTGAAAGTCATATTTTTGCCAGACTTTGAAATTCTTAAAGTCTTTCTTATTTCTAACATTGAATTTTGTAAGGAATATAATAGCTAAAGTTTTTAGCAATATCAAGAACAGAAAGAGAATGAGTTTAATAAAACTAATTTGTCCTACATGTATTAATGCATTCTTACCTTTGTTGACAATCTCTATAGTTCGGTAAATGAACAGGACTGAGATGACGTAAATGGGTAGATGAGATAAAAAGGTGAAAAGAAGGATAGAATAAAATACAGGAACCATGACTGAAGGAACAGAGGGGCAGAGTCTGAAAAGCATGGAAGGACAATGGCAAGGGCAGAAGAAGAAATAGATGCTATAGAGGAGGAAGGCATGAGGTTTAACAAGGCCAAGTGCCGGGTCCTGCACTTTGGTCACAACAACCCCATGCAATGCTACAGGCTTGAGGAAGAGTGGCTGGAGAGCTGCCCAGCGGAAAAGGACCTGGGGGTGCTGGTTGGCAGATGGCTGAACATGAGCCGGCAGTGTGCCCAGGTGGCCAAGAAGGCCAACGGCATCCTGGCTTGTATCAGGAATAGTGTGACCAGCAGGAGTAGGGAAGTGATCGTGCCCCTGTACTTGGCACTGGTGAGGCCGCACCTCAAATACTGTGTTCAGTTTTGGACCCCTCACTACAAGAAGGACACTGAGGTGCTGGAGCGTGTCCAGAGAAGGGCAACGAGGCTGGTGAAGGGTCTAGAAAACAAGTCTTCTGAGGAGCGGCTGAGGGAACTGGGGCTGTTTAGCTTGGAGAAGAGGAGGCTGAGGGGAGACCTTCTCGCTCTCTACAACTACCTGAAAGGAGGTTGTAGGGAAGCGGGTCTTGGACTCTTCTCCCAAGAAACTAGTGATAGGACGAGAGGAAATGGCCTCAAGTTGCGTCAGGGGAGGTTTAGATTGGACATCAGGAAGAATTTCTTTACTGAAAGAGTGGTTAGGCATTGGAACAGGCTGCCCAGAGAGGTGGTGGAGTCGTCAACCCTGGAGGCGTTCAGAAAAGGTGTAGACGTGGCACTCCAGGGCCTAGTTTAGGAGTCATGGTGGTGTTAGTTGATGGTTGGACTTGATGATCTTAGAGGTCTTTTCCAACCTTAATGATTCTATGATTCTAGGATTCTATAACTGTTAAAGAACAGTTAACAGTTCTGTGGGAACCCTCAATACCTGTGATATTATGAACCTTGCACCTCCATATTTCTTTGCTGTCTGGAAAAGATCTGTTATCCCTATCCAAAACTGTATAGCTCCATCTTCTTTCTGTAGCAAAATCTATTGACTTTGAATTACAGTTCTGATAATAAAGAGGAAATTCATATTACAACTCTGATGCTGAGCACACAAATTACACTTGTAGCTGGGTGTCAGGGCTGAACCTGTGCAATTATGCAGGGGACTTGTTAATTCCCACAGTGGTCCATGAACTCCTAACTGAGTCATCTGCATAGGTAGCAATGTACTGATTTGAGACGGTACACCCACTTGAGACGAGATAATGGAATGAACTCTTAGATGACTTCACAGCAAGGCTTGTGACTCATGGCTACAGGAGCAATCACCCAAGCAGGTCCTAGACCCTCTGATTGGCGTTACTTATGTGCTTTGGTGTGCTGATTAACATCCTGGGTGGGCCATCCCACTGTCCAGAGATTCTTCAAGGAGGTTCCTGCTGCATAATTGATCAAACTGCACACAGATAAGATGATTGTAACTAGTCAGTAGGACCTGTTCCTACAGAGCCAGGGATGGTCACATAGACCGGTCTTTTGTAACAATGTGTACTGGTTTAGGCTGTGATAGAGTTAATTTTCTTCCTAGTAGCTAGTATGGTGCTGTATTTTGGATTTGTGACCAAAACAGTGTTGATAACACAGGGATGTTTTAGTTATTGTTGAACAGTGCTCACACAGTGTCAGACTGCCCCACCAGCGAGGAGGCTGGGGGTGCACAAGAAGTTGGGAGGGGACATAGCTGGGACAGCTGACCCCAACTGACCAAAGGGATATTCCATACCATACAATGTTGTGCTCAGCACAAAAAGCTGCAGGGAAGAAGGAGGAAGGGGGGAACATTGGGGGTTACAGCGTTTGTCTTCCCAAGCAATCATTACGTGCAATGGAGCCCTGCTTTCCTTGAAGTGGCTGAACACCTGCCTGCCGATGGGAAGCATTGAATGAATTCCTTATTTTGCCTTGCTTGTGTGCACGGCTTTTGCTTTACTTATTAAACTGTCTTTTTCTCAACCCACTGGTTTTCTTACTTTTACCCTCCTGATTCTCTTTCCCTTCCCACCTCAGGGGAGTGAGCAAGTGGCTGTGTGGGACAGCTGCTGGCCTGAGTTTAACTACAAAAGTAGTTAAAGTAGTTTTGCTATGTTTTGCAAAAAGTTCAAGATAGTCAATGCATATGCTGCAGTGGTCACATAGGACCACAGGCCTTCTCGATATAGGAGTTCAGCAGAACAGTGGTCTGGGAAATCCTATCAGATGTAGATGAAGTTGAATCCACTCCTCTGGTGGATTACTGCCCGATACTTGTCCCCTCGTGGTCTCAGTCCCAGCTTGAGGCATTAAAGATCTGATCTGTTGAGGTGCTGAGCATGCTCCATTGTATGAAATGTCAATAGGAGTTTTGATACTGACACATACAGTAGCAGATGTTCTGAAAACTCAAGTCATAATTTTTAGGGTTTTCTAAGACACAGAAGACTGACATATTTGATAGCTTTGAGGTATATAATAGTACATACAATATAATTAGTGATTGATCATAACAGTTGCACAGTTCTGATAGGAAGACATGTTTCTGCTCAGTAGTTCCTGAGGATTAGGCTCTGTGTCTGACACTGAAAAAAAAAACATTTTGTGATCCCAAAATGAAAAATTGCCTCATACTCATATGAGCTTGAATGGGATTACACAAACAACTTTAACAGATGCATTTCTTACCTTTTTTGGTCTTCAGTTTGTCCCTTTGACATTCTTTTACAGAAGAGATTTTTGTTTTGCTTTTGGACAACTTTTTGGTAACTCAGAAAACATTTATACATACATTTTTGCCTCAGACTTATCCACTGTCTCCTTAGGCATCCCAGAATTTTTGCTGGCACACACATGTTTAAAAGGTCTGGATTTATTCAAGAACCTTTGCTGATCTACGGATCATTTCCTACTCAGTTTTCTTTGTACATGCTCAAGTCTTAATCAGTGAGGGAGCTCCTAGAAGAAAACTGGTATCCTATTTTCCACAAAGAGCGGCTTTATTTTACAAGACTTCCAATTTTTTAAAACTATGAGGCAGGGACTTTTTGTTTTTCCTATTTTTTAGAGTCTGGATTCACTTTTATCCCCTGGGAATAGTATGGAGACTTGCAAATTCATTTTTTTAAAAAAAGATTCAAACAACAATAATGATATCATAATATCATAATTACAGTTGATCATTAAAGTATCATTATTTCCATCTTGGGTTTAATTTGTGTTAGTGACTGAGAGAAGTGTCCTTTCTCCATTTTTGTCCTTGTCCTTGAAATGTGATACCCATGATAGACAGCATTGGAGAAACATTGGCATGCAGTAGCTGATAGTCCTATCCTCCTTTTACGTATGCACCTTGTGTATGACTCTATTCCCATCTTTTGAAAGGACTTGTTCTTCTGCAATTTAAGCAAAGGCACTGTCATTTCATAAAATATGTTCTCCACTCTTTTCCAAGAACTGACAGTGGCATATAATCCTGTGCTGATTTATGCTAGGTTTATGCAGAAAAATACTTTTGTATACTTCTTGAATAATTGTGTATACAATTATTAAGCTTCTGGCTTTTACAACCTTTACAAAAGATTGATTTTTGGCCATTCTCACTTCAGCTGGGTTTAGCCTCAGCCGTGATGTAAACAGCCTGTGACCTGACAGAATATTAATCTATTCACCAGACTACTCCCTTGGGCTGAATAATTCTTTCAGTCTTAAGAACAAAACAAGTCTCCAATGTTTTGTTTAATAAATCACTTAACAGGAGGTCACAATGAATGTGTATCCAGGTTAAATGGTATTTATTATTAAGTAAATATAGACAAGCCCTCCTGTACACATTCCTAATTTGGGTGAAGAACACTTGCCATCAGGAGTCATTGCATGCATAATGGGAATCCACATTTAGAATTTCCAATTCCACATGAAGCGATTTCCCTTCTTTAAATGCAGGGGTTTGCAAAGACTGGTAGGCTTTTAGGGCATGATACTCTTGACAGATGGATTTGCATAGCTCTGTGTAAGCTGAGGTCAGAGAGAGGATTCATTCTCAGCTAATTTCACAAAGTGAAGAGTATCATTTTTCTTTATAGAGGGTGTGCAGCTCTGAATGCTTTTATATTTATAAAAATTATATTTTAAAATGAGATAATTTTGCCTGATGTAATTCATCTTGATATCAGAGCACTACACACAGACGTCTAATTAACAAGTGGCAGTGTCTTGTTTTCAGCGATCAGGCTCCCTTAACAGTGGGTTCTTAAGTATTCATCAATCTATCCTGACAGAAAGGGAAATATTGTCTTCCTTTTAAAGCTGGAGATACAGGCACAGGACAAGGGTGTGAATCATGACATAAAGGGTCTGTAGAGCTGCAAGCATATGAAACCAAGTCTTCCTACTCCTGATCTAGCACCATAAATCAAGTATCATGAATTAACATCAAAAACCCTCCAAAAAATCTGCCTTCCATGGCAGTTGTTTGGATTTCCTTCTACATCCAGGATTATCCTTTCTTCATCTATTTCTAGCCTTTTTCTTTCCTTTTTCTTTTTCTTTGCATGTTCTGGTTTTATTCTGTCAAAATCCAAGAAAGGGAATTCAGATGTGTGTGCATCTTCCCACAAACAGGAGAATAATAAATAGTTTCATTTGTCAAGGTTTGGAGTGAAAAGCAATTTATATAGCAGCATAACTCAGACAGCATTAATAGAGGTGTTAATTAGATTAGTTTGGTAGTAAAATACCTGTAAAAATCTTTGTCAATATTTCTTGAACAAATTATGTAAACCCAAACCCATGAGTTAACAGGTTAGAATTAAGTGGCAGATTAACAAAACAAAAAAACAAAAATCCCAAAAACCCAAACCAAAACCCCCCAAAAAACCCAAACAATAACAAAACCCCACCATTGCAAAGTGTGATTGCTTTCTAGGTAATTGTTGTTGATGTCTTTTTGGCAACAGTAAACTCAAGGAGAAACCTCTCCTTTTTTATTCTCCCAGACCTGGGCTTGGTTAAGGTACAGCAAAACAGCTTGTCACAAAGTAAGCCATTTTGCCCCCAGATATGATGGATTTTGTTCCAATCCTTTTCAGAAAATGATAAAACTTGGAAAAGCATGACCAAGTTTGTCAGCTGCCCTGCTCAGCTGCTTCCTCAGTGCATCGTAATAACAGCGCAGCCACTGCCTGCGTGTTGTTTCTTCCCTTATATCTCCACTGACACCTTCAGGGCTTCACCTCCGCAGCTGTTAACACAAAGAAGTGAGGAATGACCTCAGAAAGCAATGTAAAGAGGCAGCAGAAACAACCCTGTGCAGTCCTCAGGGTGCTTGGTAGCTAGGCAGCTGGTGTGAGCTGCATTTTTCCTGTCTTTTCCTTTCCACAGAGATCCCTTATCTTTTGCTGATTTTTTCTTCCTCTTTTTCATGAAGCTCTCTCTCTTTGCTAAGACCTTGATCCACTACATATGCATTTGCTTAATTTTCAAGCCATCCTAGTTCCTGATAACTTACACCAGGAACACGTTCTCATGTTCATCTTTGAAACGAGGCATCTTTCTCTCGATTTTCCCTTATTTTGTCTATCTTCCTTGTATTTGCTTTTTATTATTATTTTTCACATTTTTGTTTTTAATTCTTCATTTTTCTCCCATACACAGGTACTGGACATGCTTCTTTTCCCTCGTGATCTGCTTCTCTGAAATACTGTAGAGTCCTGAGATTTGTCCTGATACCTCTATTCCTTTGTTATTCTTTTCTTATACTACCTCTCCCTGTGACAGCATTTTATGTGACAGCACTACATAACCATACCTTTTAACCCAGCTTCCTTGATCAGGTTGCAGTTTGTGTGGAGTGCAGAAAGGAAGGGGGCTTCATGGTTTGATTTACAGGTCAGTCCTGAGTCTTCATGAAGAAGTACGTTTATCACTCATGTTTTCCTGACTTTTCTACAAAAGATTTAGTTTGCTGTAAACCAATCTCTACACCTCAGGACCAAAGAATTAGTACTAGGGATAAAGCATTATTTTAGACTGGATATCAGGAGATATTACTTCACTGAAAGGGTTGTCAGGGATTGGAACAGGCTGCCCAGGGAAGTGGTGGAGTCACCATCCCTGGAGGTATTTAAAAGGCGTTTGGATGTGGTGCTTAGGGACATGGTTTAGTGGTGAACTGGCAGTGTTAGGTTACGGTTGGACATGGTGATCTTAAAGGTCTTTTCCAACCTATACCATTCTGTGTGTAATTCTGTGCAAATACACACACACACACACACACACACAGAGTTTTACTAAAATTTCCTTTCAAAACATGTTTTTCATTTTTCATTTCATTTTCGCATTTTTCCATTAAAATATGCAGAAGTATAATAACTATAGCAAAAATAAATAAACCAAAGATCAGAATTTGTATTTAGTTTTGTATTCAGCTTGGGTTTTTTAACCATCTTTCTATTCAAAATTTAAAAGAGTTGATGATGTTTTTTGTTGGTGATTTTGATCCTTGGAGTGCCTGTCTGTGAACTGGAGTGGGGGAAGCATGCCTCAGTTTTTTTCCCCTAAAAAAACCCTAAACGTATATTGGCTTTGAACCTGTGTCTCCCATTCCATACTGTAACACTGACTGTCTGCAGGAATGTCAATTGCTGAAAAGTCTTGTCATGGTTCTCCTCAGTTCTTATAAATTTAAATAGAGGGCAGAAGTGGCAGAGCTTATCAAAACAAATATTTTAGCTCTAACAGAATGCCCCAGAGAAGCAGGAGAATTATCATCTTTGCTTTTGTAAAATTCCTCATCCCAAACACTCTTTAGAGTTGATCGCATCCCAGAATAGCCTTTCTTATGGAACAGTAATTTGGTTCCTGTGCTTCAACCCTCCTTGCTCAAACAACTGCTCACTGTAACTTCTGCCTAGCTTTTTTTTTTTTTTGCTGTGAATAGTTTTCAAGTTGAAATTCTGAGTTATACATGGAGCGTGTTGAGGTGGGTCAGTGCACTGTGCAGAAAATGATAGGTACAAGCTTGTAAGGTGGTATTTAGACAGACTAATTTCTACTTGTGGTTCCTTTTGGCTGGATATCAGCCTTCAGAGGAACTTGACAACACAAAATATCAAATGCTTATGTAATATTAGGCAATAGAAATTTTGGGACTCATCCCTTAAAGTATGACCTGGGATTGGGGATCTTTAAAAAATAGGGCTCCTTTTCAGATGGCCATATTTTAAGAATTTCACACTAAGTACTCATAATCTTTTCAAAAGGAATCCACTATATATTACCTGCCTTCAGCAGCATCAGTCAATATCAAATGCACCGGATATTCATAAAGGAACAGACCTCACCTGAAGGATCATAAAATAGTCTAGCTTATCTAGGCAATGCCAGTCATGGTACTTGCCCACCATACAGAATTGTTCATAATGTCTGCCTTCTAAACTACCATTGCTAAGATAAGAACATGTAAATATTTTCATAAAATTATATAGCTTGCTTTTATCAGCTATTTGAACGTACCTCTGAAAGGTTTCAGGCATGTAGAAAACCTTCTAGACTGTCAAAATACACTTCCTCTCCTAAAAAAAAAAAATAATACCGATTTACAGAAGCTGAAAAGAACTTGGTGGTGAACACTACATTGAGCAATAATCCCCTTGTCCTGAAGTGCCAACTGAACATTTAGCAACAGCAACTTGAAGAGCAAAGAGATCAATTTTTCATATATTCTTATGTTTTTCAATCAAAGTAGCTATTAAGCTGTCCCTTCTCTTTACAATAATAAGAGCTGTCTTGTCATTGTCCCCCGTGGCTGGTCTCACAGAACCACTTCTACTTAGCCACTGAATGTGGAAAAAGAGATTAATTTGTGACTGAATACACAGGTATGGGGTACCACATAATTTTTAGACCCTCGTGAAAACATAACTCTGTTTTCCTCGGAGTAACGTCTGTGTTTCATTAATGCTGTTGCTCAAATGCTTTAAGCAAGGCTTCTGCCCACAGGAGTTTCACAGAGATGGTACAGAAACCTTTTTTAACCTCAGGTGAGTGAGTTCCTCAGATGCACTTTCTTCTGCATCTTTCTGGCTCTTGATGACAAGTGGAGATTCAGAGGAAAAAAAAAAAAGTGGACCCTTGTCAGAAGGTCATGACTTGTGTATTGCTCTAGAAATAAGCCAAGTCTTTGTGTATGACTAGAGGTCAAAAAGAGTACATGCTCGCTGTCAAATAGGATGAACAGAAAAGGCTTCTCAAACCAGCATTTCCGTGCCATGACAGATGTTTGAATCACCATACTGGGTACCTAGAACTGCATCCCATCAAATTGTTGGAAACTGCTTAAATTAACTGAACATTTTGTGCAGCCAGACTTTTTAGTTAGCTAACCAGCCAAACCAGGGCTAGTGTAATACCAGTTCATTAATAAGTACACCTATGAACTG
>WAAD01021444.1:0-17545 GCA_013389945.1 Fregata magnificens | reverse complement strand
AACCAGTAAAGTGTCATGGGTTGAACTACACACAGTATATGCAAGTCCTTGTGTTATTTTCCAATTCTGCAATGCCTCCACTGCCCTTACCCACTTTTGTCAGAGGGAATTAGAAGTTATGTTATTGAAATTTTGAAGGTGCGTTCAGAGCTTGTATTCCCCACCCTGCGACAAGTGCCATCTGTTGACAATCTGCCCCGCTAATTCGCCCATAATTTAAATCGGAATTGTACCAAAATATCAGTTTTCCTAAAGCCTGTAATTTTTATCTGAGAAATGGGAAAATCCTTACTGGATTCTAGGGCCTTATGTTGTTATCCAATGCCCTTTGTACTCTTTAAACCAAGGAAAAAAAGAACAAGTCCCATCTCCAAGGAACAGCACAGAGGATGCCTCTTCTGAGGCAGGTGGCATCTCAGTACAAAATCAGATTTTATATATCACCTTTGCCTATTGAAGAAGATAATGACTTTGCTCTTTTAATAGAACAGCAGATGAAGGTCATCCAATACACATGCTATACACAACATGTGAAGTTTTACTGTCAATCATCAAGTGTCTCTCCTGGAGACCTTTTATTATGCCCAAGTTGAAAGACAGGAAAAAATGCCACTTAATTTCATTAGTGGGCATGATTTTGCATACACTGCCCACCCCTTGATTTCTGGTATACTTTATGCAGTAATCTGTCATCCTAAAACTCTAGGAGGTCTCATGTGTCATTGCTTATGGGTGGCGATTTCTCTAGTGTGTGAATACTTAATGTTGAGCTCCTGAAGCTACAATCATTTTAACAATTGTAGTGGATAATAGAAACAAACAAATCCAACCATAATCAACCAACAAAAAACCCACGTTTGCCTTTTTTTTTTTTTAGTTCAGTTGAGTGAAACACAGAAGCTACACGTCCTCAGATGATGCAAATCAATGCAGTCCCACTGAACTCAGTGAAATTCTACTTATTCACACCAACTAGTTAGAGCAAACAGGTTTTAAAAGAAAGAGGTAAGCAGCCTTAAATGACTCAGAATTGACTTCCACTGTTCAACTTGACCATCCTACTGTTGTCAACGGATGTCTCAGAGCTCTCAAAGCCAGCAGGCAGTATGAGACATAGTAAGAGAAACTTTTCTACCATATTTCCTAATATTAATACAAACACTATCTTGATGCTGAGACAGAGGTATACTGTAATCGTGCTGCTCATGGCAAAACAATCACTCCAAGTTAAAGGGAGCAGCAGACAACACTGGCTTATCAGATGTTAATAAAAACTGGCCAAGCAGGGAAATTTTATAAAGTCCCCAACTGGTTTTGGATGCTTCCTTATGCACCCAAAATTACTAGACCCATGAGAAATTGTGTCCACATGGTCCATTGAATGGTGCTAGCTGCCTTAGGAATATTAAGTTAAAGCCCAGTAAAATATACATGCACATAAACAGGGAAAGTATCATAGAAAAAGATGATTCGCTACACAAGAAGTCTGTAGCAAGCCACAAAGGTGTTAGATAAAAATAAAGGGAAGAAAAGAGATTAAATGAAATTATTACCTTTCTCTTTGATTTTATGATGTCTGATTCAGTAGCTATGCATTTGAAAGATGCACTAGAATGGGTTCTCTAGGCAGTGTTAGCCCATCAATACTTAGTTTTGTGTAGAAAAGTGTTGAAAGCACCCAGTGTGAAAGCACTTGCAAAAATAGATGTCCTCAGGTGGGGCTGAAGGTGCAGCTGAATGACACAGCTGGTAAGTGGGTTTTAGTAATCCACATCCTTTTGTGGATCAGGCCCTTTGGTTCCTCTCTGTCCATGCAATATGTTATTATATCTTCAAGCCTGATTTCTGCTATTAGCACGTTATTTATGCAGATCATTTTAAAATACATTTAAAGTACTTTTCTTTTTTTATCCAAGGTTTATCATCCATGCATAATTGATTACAGATGACTAGAAAGACTATTACTGATTTAGCTGAAGAAGAGTAAATGAGCAGTTATGATTTCTGAAACTTCAAACTCAAGGACACAATGTCACACAGTGTCTCAATTGTTGTATGAGGACAGGCACCTGAAACACAACTTACTTCACATAAACTTCAGGTCCACCAGATCCTGATCTTCAAAGATTATGTGCTGTGACGGCCACAATTCACGCAAAGGTGCAGGGAGCTCATGATTTTAGATTTGGAGTTCAAATACTCATCAGGCAAGAAAGTTGCATACAGTACATGGCTCAGTCAGATGACTTGCATCTTTTTATGTACTGGCTATTTAAGTTCTGGCAGGCTAGGGGCCTCAAACTGGCAGTGTGATGGAGAAATGAGAACAATTTTATTCATAGCATTTGAACAATAACAAACTAGAGTAGGTGGCGAAGTTGTGTGAGTACTGTATGGTCACAAATTAGAAGCATAAGCTCTGAGCCCACATCTGTTTTGGTGCCTGAGGCATTTTTCTAAACTTAATGCTCTGCAGAAGTGATCCTGTCTGGAAATAAGATCTTTTGAAACAATATTTTTTCACAGTAAATAAAAATGTATCTTTATCTCCATACACCCTCTCCAGAGCATCATGTGGATTTGTTGTCTCACAGGTCTCTGTGTCTAACAATTGTTTGTTCCGCTTACAGCAGGGTACCCATACAGGAAACCCTTATCACTTCCCAACCAGAATCTGAATTTGCTAAGCCATTATAGAAGAAAATTAAAGCTCTCACCCTTTTTCTTTTCTGTATCTGATTTGGTTTGTATAATTAAAAACAAAACAAAACAATACAAAAAACCCCAACCCTGCATTAGTGAGTAGAATTGAGAATGTGATTACTTCTATTTTCTGTGTTTCACTCTCATGTAAATGAGGAGGCTTAAGTTTCAGCAGTTACTAGAGTATTGCTGTTTAATCACCAGTTTTATTTACCGAGAATGACAACAGTTTGTGAGAATGTTGCAGAGGCAGGAAGGATAGAGAAGAAATGGGACAATCGGGGTTTCTAACTCACAAGCACACATTCTGAATATTAGCAAGTTAAGGCTGAAATAAGACTTTTCCTAAATATCCTCTTCTCTCCCTTTCTTTTCTTCACACTGTGATGATTCTCTTAGGCGATCAGGACAAGTAAGTTGTGTTCAAATAAGAAACCACAGCCATACATTCAAAACCACATATTTTCTGGCCATGTTGATGTTTATCCATTTCATAAACCAGTCATGAAATAAGGCACAGTTCTGTCTAACTATGGTATATGGGACAAACACATTAGTCAACATCTTGCAATAGACATTTATAAATCTTTTCTCCCTATAATTAATGCATTCTGACTCCTTCTGAAACAGAGAGAAATGAAGACTTACTCTTATGTTAAACTTTAGGTGTTTGTGGGTTTTTTTCCTTTAGCGATTGGCTCAGAGATTGTGGCAAAATTATGACCTTTAATACCAAATACTGACAGCTCTAGTTTAATTTATGTAATATCCAATAATACTGGAAAAATCAGAATGTGATTTGGTTCATTTCTTAGCTCCAGAAAAGTTCATATTCCATGATGCACAGTAGTTGGAATGACATTTTATTAAAACAGTTGTTGGGCCCTGAGGAGCCTGACAGTAGCAAAGAAGTGAATAAAGAGGTCATGAATTTTTCGTAGAGATTAAATCAACCTGTAGTGTTCATGAATAATTCACTGAATTTTGAAAGGCAAACCTTGGGAAACATCTCATCAAAGCACCCTTAAGATGAATTGTCATGAACACTTACCTACTGGCCTTGAAAAACTAGCATGGTCTTCTTTCAAACATATGTACGGGATCTTTCTTACAATAGTGCCTGAGTCTTGGGTTGTTAGATACCTCTTGCCTCCAAGTTTCACCCTAAGATTCACTTCTGCCATGAATCCTACCAAATACTAGATAGTGGAATGACAGATGAAATGTTGTGGGACTTTTGTGATGTTTGGGTTTAATTCAGTTCTGGTTTGGTCAGCTTCAGTTTCGTAAGCTATCCACATTCACAAAGGGCTAAAACATAAGATGTATAGATGGTGCACCCCAGAGAAATAGATGGGGTCATACAGGATATTCTACATCATTGAAATACAATAATAAGTGTATTTAGGCAACTAGTGAGGTCTAATCTGTAGAGTCAATGATATCTGGAAAGCAAGCCAGAGTAAAAGCCTGTATCTGGTCAGCTGTGTAGCTCTCCAGACAGGAGCTTAACTGTTTATTACACCAGTAAGTGTTGCTAGACTATCTTCTTCAGCTATATGCAACTGTTTCTATATCTTACACTGTAATGTCTGAAAGAATTTCACTGAATCTTGCCTACTAAACTGAGGTTCTCAGCTACAAAACTGAGGCACTTTGTACCTTAGGACCTCTCAGTAGAAAAATAAGAGAGAAAGCCACCTCCACAGGCTGAAAGAGCTCACTTAATCCCTGCATCACTTTCTGCAGGTGTTTCTTGCTCTCTCCAATGACTGAAGAGGCCTGAAATTTTGCATGAATGCACATAAGCAGCAAGCATCCAGGCCTCAAATCTTTGGTGCAAGTCCCTTCCTTTATTTTTCATATAGAAATCTTTTCACATAGTGGGGCTTTGATTCATGATTGAACTGTTCTGGTCCTGGGTCATTAACAGGAGCAGCAACCATTCTGATCTTAATCATCTCAGTTGAGTGGCTTTTGGGGACAGTGAGGTCTACCCCCATCAGAGTCTTGCTGAAATGTTTGTTTGGCACTCTGTCTTAGTAATTGTGTGCAGCAAGTTTCCAAAGCTGTATTTAATTTTTTTTTTCACTAAAGTTTTAATGTGCTGCAAAGTTGTCAAATACATGGTGGTGCCACATCTGTGCCCGGGTGATGCCCAGGTTAGTCTGTGGAGAGGATGACTGAAACCCATCCCAAAGAACTGGTTTCTTAGTTATTTTTTGCAGCAATCTGGGCACCACAATACACACGTAGTATTTGAAAATGAACAAAAGCTGTCAGTGGTGATTTTCCTGGTTATTCCTAAACTCGCCTGTGTCAAACAGGTCTCTGTCAACTTGGGCTAAATGTGAAAAGGGAAACATAGGAGAAAGTTAAAAGGCCCTGACACCTTGACAGTGCTGTGAATTTTTTCAGGAAGCAGTTGATAAGTATTTGCCATACAAATGTGTGCTTCAGTGGTAATTCTTTTTTGGTACAATAACTTTTGTATGATGTTGCTCTCTTAAACCTCTGTTGCATTTTACAGGCGTGTGGATACAAAATTTTCTTTAGAGATCCCTAAGAGCAAAAAAGCATTAGAGCTGTTGCTGGTCTAAGCCATTGCACATGAATCATATTTGAATGTATTTAGACCTACCATATCCTGTATTATCACCCCTTCAGTGCCTCGGGTCTTTATCATAGATATAGAAATACAATAAAAGATCAAAATGTCAGCCAAGAAATCACAGTAATCTCAGTCTAGGGGTTCAATTTGGAAAAAATAAAAAAGAAAAAGTGAGAGGGAAGGGTAAGGGGAAGGGGAAGGGGAGGGGGAGGGGGAAAAGGAAGAGAGGGGAGGGGAATTCTGTGTTCTCCCCTACTGAGCTGTTCCACAGACCTTACAAAAAGTGGGACCAAGAAAAGCTTCCTCTTTCTTCAGCTACCACCAAACTCTCCATTCCCTCACTTATTTTTGACTGCACCATTAGGCTTTCCAGAATTACAACAGCTCCTCATCTGCCTTGTTGATCCACAAGGCAGGAGGGTTTAATGCCCTTTTGAAGGAAAAATAGTTGTCATTCCCAGGTGGAAGACAGCTTGGAGACAACTAGGCTACCCAAATCACCCATTCTGTGGGAAGGGGGAGCACAGTGGGATACCTGTGGTTAATGGGGTGCCAACATCATGATGGCACACCTGCCCTACCCCCATTGTAAAATGGAGGTGCGGTTGGGAACGATACTGGGAAGGATCCTTGCCTTTCCCTCATGTCAGCTGCCTGAGGTATGTGTGTTGCAGCTTACAGTGATGTGACAACTTTGAAATATGGCTGGAGTTTAATCCCAACTCATTAGGTGTTTTTATTATCCTATGCAGGTTCTACAGTGCTCAAGACTTCTTTAATAATCATTAAATGAAACCAAAAGAAAACAAAGCTAAAAAGGATTATAAACCATGACATTTACCTCAGTAAAAAATGACTTCTAAATGTTGCATTTTTTGCAGCTATGCTGAACCATGAAGAACAATACGTTAAAACGGAGGCTTAAAGTTTGGTACCTACTTCCACAGAAGAAAACAAGATGGCTTTTGAGCCTTCAAAGTTCCTTGCTGCAGCTGCCCATTAAAAACAAAAAAGTGCCTTGCTGCAGCTGCCCATTAAAAATAAAGTCAGAAACCCACCTTTTATTTAGACACATATATGACCTTGATTTCACAGCAATTGCATGAGCAACAGTTCAGAAATAAGGATAAAAATAAAATTATGCACTAAATTTATTTCCACTGTCAAAGACTAAAGAGCAATGTGTTTCCTGTTTAGCTGCAGCATGTCAAAAAAAGACTGCATTAAAATAAATAAGTTTTTTACTAGGTTCTACATGTATGCAACTTGCTAGACAGCTGGAAAGGATGGTCAAATAAAAGAAAGGAGGATATAAGCAAGAGATTTGGTTCCCATTGAAACAGATATGCAGATATTTTCATTTTTTCAATAAATCCATACTTTATCTATGAAGGCCTGAGCAAGTTCAAGAGTACACTGCTATATAGCTGACCAAAACACAAAATTAGGTTTAGACAGGTTATAGTCAGAATGTCTTAACTTCCCTTTCTCTCTTTTTTCTTCTTTTTGCCAGCAAAGAGTGATTCACTGCCCTGCATTATTTTTTTAGTGTTCCCCAATCAGAGATCATTCATTTGTCTGTCCCTTGAGCTTCATCAGCTTGCTGAGCCACTTCTTCTGCTGGTCTTACAGCATGATGTAATGTCCTAATAAAACTTGTTTTATTTTTCTTACATCCACTTCTAATAAAATCTTAAATGCTTAAGCCACGCGAAGGGACACCGTCAAGGCATGCTAGCCAATAAGTGCTCAAAAGCAACTTTACAGTGAAAGGAGAGGATGGTAGTATCCACTCCCAGGGACCAAACTTGAGATAAAACCTGAAACTATGTACTCTAGTTATGGGCTGCCTGCAGGTGCTCAACAATGGATAAATTTAATGTAACCAAGTCCTCTCCATATCACTGAAACATCTAACAAATCCTGTCCTGCTCCAGCAAACACCTCCGAGAAAAGCAGCAACGTAGTCAACGTGCTTCTATTTTAAGTGGTTTAACCCTTGGGACACTAGATAATCTACTGGTGTGTTCCTGTCCTGGTTTCAGCTGGGATCGAGTTAATTTTCTTTCTAGTAGCTGGTATAGTGCTGTGTTTTGGTTTGAGAATAATGTTGATAACATACTGATGTTTTAGTTGTTGCTAAGCAGTCAAGGAATTTTCAGCTTCTCATACTGGCCTGCCAATGAGAAGCTGGGAGGGGGCACAGCCAGGACAGCTGACCCAAACTGGCCAAAGGGATATTCCATACCATAAGACATCATGCTCAGCCTATAAACCGTGGGGAGCTGGGCCGGGGCAGCCGCTGCTTGGGGACAGGCTGGGCATCAGTTGGTTGGTGGTGAGCAATTGTTTTTCATTTGGGTCACTTGTCTTTCTTGGGTTTTATTTCTCTCTCTTTTTTATTATTTTCCTTTTCATTACTATTATTACTATTACTATGATGATGATGATTATTATTATTATTACTATTAAACTACTCTTATCTCAACCCACAAGTGTTCCCCCTTTTACTCTTCTGATTTTTTCCTCCATCCCACCAGGGGCAGGGGGCAAGCGAGCAGCTGTGTGGTGCTTAGTTGCTGGCTGGGGCTAAACCACAACACTTGCCTTGAGGAATAATAACTTCTTCAGTATTTTGTCCAAGTATCTAGAGGGTGAGCTGTCACAGGGAACAGCCAGTAAGCAACAGGAAAAGCTGTGCTGTGGGAAAAGGGGAGTCCTTCCTTCCCGTTGATAACTCCTCATCTCTCCTGTGCCTGCAGTTTGATATCCTGTTTCCATTTTCCATCAAGTTACTTCGCTGCCTCCAGAAACCTGTTGATCACAAAGGGCCCTCTCCCTGGATAAATTGTGATTCCACAGAAATGAGAGTATGAAAAAAATTACTATTGCCTGATTATTGCTGGCTAGGTCCTAATTTTATCCATTTGAGCCAGGAAGCAATACAGCAAGGTAGGAGCAGTTAGAGAAGAATCAAAGCTACTAGCAATGGAAGGTTTTGGGGATAGTTCAACATGGAGAAGTATAAAGTCTTGTACCTGGGGAAGAACAACCCTATGCACCAATATATGCTGTGGGCCATCCAGCTGGAAAGCAGCATGGCAAAAAAGGACCTGGGGGTCCTGGGGGATACCGAGTTGAACATGAGCCAGCAATGTGCCCTTGCTGCAAAGGCTAGTGATATCCTGGGCTGCATTAGGACAAGTGTTGCTTGCAGTTTGAGGCAGGTGATCCTTCCCCTTCATTCAGCACTGGTGAGGCCAAACCTGGAATGCTGTGTTGAGTTGTGGGCTCCCCAGCACAAGAGAGACATGGACATACTGGGGACAGTCCAGCGAAGGGCCTCGACAATGATGAAGGGTCTGGGTCATCTGTCCTATGAGGCAAGGCTGACGGAGCTGGGACTGACTTCCCAACCAGCCACCCTTCTTTGGCTTAGACAGCAGCAGGGGATATGACCAGTTTCCCTGGCTCATCCGTCTGTTTTGCATATAACCTAAAAGCGATGGCCAGCCAGTAACAGATTGATTGCATATTGTCTTTTTTTCTTGGTTTTGAGACACAAAGTCTTTGAAACTGTTTAGTAATAAAGAAGAATATAACAAGAATGATATAGCCAGTTGGTTCTTTTCTTTAAAAAAAGGCTAAAAGTTCAGAACCAGATTAAAAATAAAAAACACAAAAAAGAAAAACAAAGTTGAGAAGGCTTTGTAGAACTGATTCAGCTGAAAACAAACAAATGCACAAAATAACAGCATGAAAATCAACCAAACTGGGGAAATTTTTCCAAAATGTTCAAATGGCTCCCTTCAGTAAAATAAAGTTTTGGAACTGTTTTCTTCAAAACAGCATTATCTGTTTTAGAAATTACCTAATTTAGAAGAAACAAGTTTAAACAAAAAGGTTAAATAGCCTCAAAATGACAGGACATCCTTTTGCTTCTGGTAAAGTCAATGTCAAACAAGATAACAATTTTACTTCTATTTTGCCCACAAAAGAGTAGCTTTTTCACTTTGGGTTTGATAATTTTTTTTTTTTTCCATTGATACTTCCATTTCTCCCCAAGCTAAAAAAACCCCACTACATAGGTTGCCAAACTGTAAAGTCAACCTAAATTGGTCACCAGGAAATCAGAAATTTACATTTTTGCATCTGCAGCCTGATTCTGATTCATGTTACAGTTTTGCTACAAGAAAATAAATACTTTTAAAATGTATTTTTTCCTTTCTCTTATTTTATTCTTTCTCCTTATCTTCTTCACCTGCTGTCTTCCAAAGGCTGCACATATACATATTTCTATGTAAATTGAATATTTGACTCCCATTTAGGAGAGAAACTGCAACTTTTCTGAAACAGGGAAGGGAAGGGAAGGGAAGGGAAGGGAAGGGAAGGGAAGGGAACGGAAGGGAAAATTAAAATATAAATCCACATCTTGGGTGTTGGACTCTTCTCCCAAGAAACTAGCGATAGGACAAGAGGGAATGGCCTCAAGTTGCATCAGGGGAGGTTTAGGTTAGACATCAGGAAGAATATCTTTACCGAAAGAGTGGTTAGGCATTGGAACAGGCTGCCCAGAGAGGTGGTGGAGTCGTCAACCCTGGAGGCGTTCAAAAAAGGTGTAGACGTGGCACTCCAGGGCCTAGTTTAGGAGTCATGGTGGTGTTAGTTGATGGTTGGACTTGATGATCTTAGAGGTCTTTTCCAACCTTAATGATTCTATGATTCTATGATCTTAATCTGATGAAAAGTCATACCTTCTCCTTCCACAAGTTTTCACCTTGTACAGTATACACCACTAAAAAATTACTATGCCATAAAAAATTCTAAGCACTTATATGACCTTTGCAAGTGCCCTCCATTTTACACAGAGGTGGCCAAAGATGCAATGATACATAATATTCTAGAATAGGTAAAGATGAATATACTGTTATAGCTGTTGTTAAAATAATAAGAAATAGGGCTTAATTTATAAAGTTCTGTAATCATTTGTACAGAATTGTACAGAATGCTTTTATAAAGTGAACTACTACTCTTGTATTTTTTCTACAAGAGATGTATGATGCAGAAGCTGTAGATTTTGCTGGAAGCTGTCCAGTTGTTTATCACACAGTCCATGTCTTTTTCTCTGGTATCAGTAAACTATGGTTCCAATTCACCACTAAGGTAACTCCTGTAAGGGAATTTAAAGTAAAAAAAAAAACAAAACAAAAAACAGGGAAAGAAGCTTATTTTGGCAGATTTTCTGTTATATTTCTGTTTGAGTGGGGTAAAAGAGTTATATTGCTCTTGAATCTGACTGGGTAGTGACAAGGATTGAGCAAAACTTGACTTCATCCTTCTAATGCACAGAGCAGCTCAACCCCTCCAGAAATAACAGGGATACAATATAGCCCTGATTCATCTCACTTCATTTCTGGGCCAAAAGGAACAGCAAGGTTCCCACTCTTATCCCTGGTTTTGGAGCAGGACATGCACTCATCATCATTTGTACAGGGCCACTGGTAATAGCATAAGAGAGCCAACAGCATGTTTGATAATTTTTTTAATCCAATCTGTGAATTTACATGATGAGGCTTTAATTTGTAAGCCAGTTTCTAAGGCTGTCTGAAATATTGCTTTTATCCTTCATTATGTATTCTGTTAATGACAGCATGCTTGTTAGAGAGGGCCAGGGTCAGGTATGCCAGTCCTCCATTACAAATGAGACTCAGCGGTGATTTTGGTGCTGTTATTGATTTAACTTGTTGAGGTACGACCTATCCCACTAAAATATTATTAATAATTCCATGCATCTCCATGTAGTGACAGCAGTAGCAGTTAATTTAGTATTTGTCTGCACAATAGGTGTTTATTTTGTTTGCCCATTCTCAGTTCACTTAATCAGATTACTCATCTAATGATTGAAACTCACAGCTGCCACAATAGCAAATATCCTTTTTTTGTTGTTGTTGCTGCTCCAAATTAAATGCTGATAAATGTTTTAAGGCCCTAGAGGAACAGTGTTTGAGGCTGGCATTAAATTGTCTCTTGCTTTTTTAGGGCTTATTTGTAAAGTACTGAAAGTCAGCAATCACCTTCACTTGAGCATGCTAAGGGGGAAACACAGAATTATTCTTCATCCACCGCAGGTGATGAATTTGCATAAGGAAATAACTGGGCTGGGACAGTTGCTTATTTGCAAAACACACAACAATCAGTAAAGTCTCCAACTAGCACATGCAGGCAGGCACAAGAATACAGTCACAGAATAGCTGAGGTTAGAAGGTACCTCCGGAGATCATGTAGTCCTATCTCCCTACCCAAAGCAGGGTCAACTACAAAAGGTTGCCCAGAACAATGTCCAGTCATGTTTTGAATATTTCCAATATTCAAATATTTCCAATGTCCAATCATTTTTTAATATTTCCAAAGATAGAGACTTCACAACCCCTCTACACGATCTGTTCCAGTGCTTGTACACCCTCACAGTAAAAAAAAAGTTTAAATTTTGTCTGTGGGAACATGGGACCACACAAACACATTAACAACATCTAAATCACATCTGAATGTCCAGAGAACATTCGTTGGTATTTCTTAGGGCAAGGGTAGCCATGGGATGCAGCCGAGCTTAAAATCATCCCAATATATCTTTTTCCATTTCTTCAAACACAGTCAAATTCCTGCCCTCAGCCTGGAACAATTTTAATTACTTAAATACATATATCTAGAATAGTATCAACAGGAGAAACTCAACAAGCCAGTAGCATGTAATCCGTTGCTTAGTGAAGGCAAAATGAAGTGGGTGAAGTTTTCTCAGGCATTGCTCCCACTTGCAGTGTGAGTGCTGTGCCTAAGGCAGCAGATAGAAATGTGAGATTTCTTGCCTTACATTAGTGAATCAAACCATAGACACTATTTTCCCTCTCCAGAATCCCTAACAGAGCCCCACAAGACCAGAATTTTACTTTCTGATGAATATACTATTTATATAAGGGACTTTTTTTAGTTCTACCACTGAACCAGGACTTGTTTGCCTCCTTTTCTCTTCACTTTCCTTTTTTAGGAATTGTATTGTTCAGACACATGACACAACTATTCCTATCAGGGATTTACTTTAAGCATTTGCTCTTGTGCCATTCTTTTCCAGATTTGGGATTGAAACACTTCAGCCCTCTTTTTACCTCCACTCGTTTGCGTTTGGTCAGCTTTTACAAATCCACATGACTTTTGACCTTTGTAAACACAGAGTGAAGTCATTGAGATGTTTCTGCCTTCTCTTCTTTTTCTTCTTTTCTTTAGGGTGAACATTTCAAACATTCACGCCAACTAGTTTAGTTGTCCAATTCAATTAATGTCTGTAATGAGCTGATTAGCAGAGAAACACATTTCAGAATACAGAATTACCATTTTTATTGTCCGTCCTTCTTTTTTCTTTTCCTTCTTCCTCACTTCCATCAGTAAAAGGTCTCAGATCCTTCTCTCATTAAAAAAAATGGAAGTATTTCTTGANTAGTTTTCTGACAAGTTCCTGGATTAATTTTATTCTTTAAAGTAATTCTTTAAATAGCCAAAGGCAGTTCTTTTCCTGAAGGTACAACACAATACTAAAGAGGCATTGACACTTCAAACAGATATAAATCAATCACCCAGTCATATTTAGGGTTACATTTTATCAAGACATGACTAAGAAGCAGGTTCGTATTTGGGCTCTTCAACAGAAGAANTTAACCGGTAACAAAGGATAATTCCTGACTGGTATGTGCAAACTTTTCATATTAGAATGGCTTTGATAACACACTTCAGTTCTGGTTTATAATATCTCATCATCAAACCCTTGAGAAGGAAACATATACATGTGATTGGGTACATAAGGAAGAAACTCAAGGCACATTAAAATGCAATAGTTTTCTGACAAGTTCCTGGATTAATTTTATTCTTTAAAGTAATTCTTTAAATAGCCAAAGGCAGTTCTTTTCCTGAAGGTACAACACAATACTAAAGAGGCATTGACACTTCAAACAGATATAAATCAATCACCCAGTCATATTTAGGGTTACATTTTATCAAGACATGACTAAGAAGCAGGTTCGTATTTGGGCTCTTCAACAGAAGAAACTTTTCAAAGGAGTTCAGAGAACAGCCTGTCTCCTCTTCCACTTTTCTTCATTCACCCCCATTCTGTCTCAGAAGATGTTTTTTGTCTAAAACTTGTGCCTTTGGACAAGACGTGTATAACTCTCTGTTGGAGTCAATGGGACTCCACCTGGTCTAATCCTGGTAGGTGACTAGTAGGATAACTCACTAAAGGTTTTTCCTCTGTGTCAGTGCTGTTCATGCCTTGTTGCCAAAGCCTACCCCAGAATACCTTCAGTGCAATCATTATTAAAAAAAAAAAAAAGTCTTATTTTACTGCTTGGCCAGACATTGTTAGCTCAGAGGGTTCCCACCACTGGTCTTTATAACATCAGGCAGTGACTTTATGTGGCTCCCTCATCATATTCATGTGATTTTGAGACTCCCTCATCACACAGGCTTAGCAAATCAAGTCTGAAAGCACTGAGAAGCAAACGAAGTCTGTAAATATATCCCTAGGTCAGCTGCTCAAGAGCATGCTAGTGATGGAAGTTTCAGCTGGCTTTTAATTTTTCAATATTTGTCTCTCACTAGATATACATCTTATATCTTCCTGTCTTAATGCTTTTTTAGAATGTTTTTTCACTTGTTCAATAGTTTATTTGGTTTATACAGTCACCTAACAATGTAAAGAATAAATGCTATTTAGGATATGAATTTGAGAATGTAAATCACTTTTTTGTCATCAGTTCTAACTAGAGCTATCACTTGTTTTAGCTGAAAAGTTTTCTTAAAAAGTGAACATGTGGCTTTAGTGGAACATCTTGTAAATGTGCATGAATCACAGTAAATTAAAATGTTTAACAAAGTCTGAGGAAATCAGAACATACTGTTTTCTATATTTTGTAAAAATAAGGCTTGATCTTTGTGGTTTAAATGGTGCTTTTATTTCATTATTAACAGAAAAGATATATCTATGCAAGACTGCTATAGCTGTAACTGAGCAAGTCATTTATGAGCTGAGGCAGACACACGGTGCTGACTGTATTCACCATTATTTGGTATAAAGGAAGGAACATGATGCTTGTTAGCTGCAATTGAACACAGGATTTTAGCAAGAAATCTGGGCAAGGGAATACGTACTTTTTGTTATTTTGATTCCAGCAAATAATAATTGAAAACCAGAAACATTCTTCTAATCACATTTAAAATGGCTCATAAATGGTCTGGTTTAAAGTCAGTGTTTAAAGACAACTGCATTTAGTGTAAAAGACGACAGAAATATTGTGAGCAGTTAACAAACACAAAGGTATTTCATTTTCATCTCCTGAAATTGCTTTGAAATATTAAAGAATATAAACTGATCTCTCATTTCTGGATTGAGTAGCTTAATAATTACCGTGGTGTAGTTACTTTAAGCAGCTTGTTAACGAAGATGTTTGTTATAAGTCTGGGGAAACTGCAATAAAATTTGAACCCAATTGAACTTGGTGAAGTGGTTTATGTTTTAGCATTAGAGGTTCAGTTTGGAGCACTTGTATCACATCACATGCAACTAACGTAGATTTCAAGCTGGAGCCAAGTCTCCAATAAGACAAGACAGCTATAAAATCTTTTAGGGCTCTTAGTGTGATTTTAGGCTCAGCAACCTTAAGACAGGTTTTGTTCATATTATGGATCACTTAACGTGGGACTCCGCCAACAGAATTTGAGCTTTCTGACTCTAAACTGTGCAACAGGTACTATCTAAATCAGAAGCATTGGCTCTGCTAGTACTAGCTCTGTCTTGATCTCTCAGCTCTTCAGTCTGTGCTGTGACACTGAGAGGCCACTATGTTGACCACTTTCTTCTGGTGAGCTCAGAGATCTTATGTGGCTCTAGGACACTTCTCTGAGTGATCCTCAACTCCCAGACCTTCAAAAGAAATTGAAACAGCTTTGTGTGACGCAACCTGTTCTCCTGTTTTCCCATATAATGAAAATGGGCAAGGGTCCATATGAGTGGATCCACAATGCAACCTAAATCTCAGTGAGGGAAAAGGAGAGGATATACAGCTACAACAGCTTGACATGACACAAGGAAATGTGAACTAGGTGTACCAAGGATTGTGCCACCTCCTGCAGTTTTCTTCCTCCAGGAAATACTCAATCATCCCCAATAACTGTGATGCAGTTCCACGTTTTGTTGGCATTTGGTATTTAGGCAGATGACAGAAATAGGAACTGTTCCTTTCATATTCCTTCAATACTGGACAGGACCATTATTTTAAAACATACTGTGACTAAGTCTGAACCACTGATTATGACATATTCCTAAAACAAAATCCCACCCATTTTCTACTATTATTATGAAGCAGGCATGCTCAGTGTAAGACTGGTCTTTTGCACTGCCATGTCCAGAAAGATAGATGTTTTTAGGAAAAAAAGAATGAAAATTAAATAGCAATTCAAATATTACTGATTTTCCTTTAAAGTTATTAACTTATCTGAGCAATATTAGGGTTTTTTTAAGGTTTACATTGACTACATTTAAGCCAGAGGTACGAAATAATTAAGATCTGTTTTCTGTCACTGTAAGTGCATAATTTCCCTCTCTTTTAATTTCACATTCTAAGTTAATTTAGTGTTAAGAATATTAGATTAAGCTCTAGGGTACTGAGGAGCAGATCCTGTGCTAAGCAGGATAGATGGGCAGTTTACCACAGTTAAGGATCTGTCAGCAATTGGTTTGTAGGTGGCAGAAAAAAAGACTAGCCCTTCTCTCTTTTCCCTGTTGTTTTCATTTCACATAAGCAAAAGAAAAATAAGGTAACCTTTATATAAACCCAACTCCAAGGATGACTGTATTGCTGATATGAAAGATATGTTTACCCTGCCAGACAGCTTAGCTTGCAGTTCTCATCCTCCAGATTGCATAAATGCTAGTGTATTCTCAAGTCATATTTTGGAGTGAATCATTCAATTCCATCTAAAACAAAACCTGGTTCCTGCAAATAGTTTGCTTCTGGGGCCTGTCTCAGTAAACAGTAGATGAAAGGTAGTTTTGGCTCCCTTTGTCCTCAGCAGTCTTCCATGTCATTGCAGCAGCTTTTATATCTGCAAGCATGTTCCCGTTCTTTCTTCCTATACCAACAGCATTCTTCAGGTTTGTGGTATAAAAAACCCAACATTTACAAGGCTGCAGTGCAGCCCTCCCATTATTGCTGCATTTTGAACCAAAACAATACAAAATGACATACACCCCCCCCACTAACATAAGCATGTGTTAGGACTTTTGGGACACTGCATGCAGTACAGATGAAGCCCAAGGCCAAGTGTGACCAGTCACCTTTGAAGAGGTCCAGCACCGAGAAACGTGGACACAACTGCTCTATGCTTCTTGATTTTGAAGCCCAGGAGCAGTGATTGCAGGCTATGCAATTAGCAATACAGAGTAAATCACATAAACCCTTTTAAAAAGACTTCACTTCTAGTGAGCAAGAATGAACATCTCCTGACACAAGTGTGATGGCAAATTCTCACCCTGCAGCAACGCTCCAAAGCTGTTTCAGATCAGTGAACTCTCCTCTGAAGCCAAAAACTGTGGTGAAAAATGTCAGTGACAATAAAATCAAGCTAATTCAGTGTTTTAGCGTGCAAGAGTCTTGGAGGTTTGACAGAGGATACTTGTCTGGGGAGCAGCAGAGCGCTGGAGGAGGGCTGAGGGGAGGAATAGGAAGTACCTTCACAGGCAGGATCTACTGGCTTGGAGCTGCTGCAGGTTTTATGGAGATGTTAGCTGCATAAGAACATTAACAACTGTCTGCCCATTCCACAATGTGATTTTTGTTGTTTTCTTTAATTTTCTTCTAGGTCCCAGCTACTCATGTGCTATAAACTTTTCCAGACCTTGAGATTAGTAGGAAGTGAAAATGAGAAGTCAGCTCAATCTCAAGGCTGAGAAGACAATCAGAAGACTATTGTTAGAAAAATAACAAATGGCTCCTGGCATTTAAGCTGGCTCCAGTGTTCAGCTCCAACTCCTGATTTTTGAAAAAGTTATCAATATGGCATAAGGTCGGAGCTCTTCAAACTCCTGAATGGCCTCATGTAAGTTAGGATGCTGCTTGTGTGCTTCAAGTTATTTACTTTCAGATGAAGTTCTGCAGGTTGTGTATTATGAAGAATGGATCAATTCTG
>WAAD01021443.1:4995-15505 GCA_013389945.1 Fregata magnificens | reverse complement strand
CCTGCCTTCTCTCTCTGGTTCAGTGAAAATCTTAAAGACTATGAAAACAGCATTTTTTCCAAGAGGAAAATATCAAAATAGAACTCTTTCCTCCCGACCCTTTATATAGCCTTCACTTTGTGTATTATCATTGAGCTTCTTGATAAAAAGATGGAAGCCTCACTACTTTGTCCTATTCCTCTATTCAAAAAACAAACTCACTCACTTGAGATTAGTTTTTGAAAGAGTAAAATAACATTTTAGGTGCTACAGGACAGGTTTAGCACTGTAAACCCTATGCAGAGAAGTGTCTAAGGTTTACCACTGGCTAAGCCTGTGATTTTCTCTTAAGGTACATGACTCTTCATACACTGAGAAGAGAAGCTAGAAACCTAATTCAGGGCTTTGTATTTTACGATGGTAGTGAAACACCTCAATCGGTGGTCCCTAAGTCCACCTGTGAATTTAACTCCCAAACCGTAGATGGTCCCTCTGTCTTACAGCACTAGTCAAGTTGAAGAAAATATTTTAAATAGAAATATTAAGTTGAAAAAGGCTGGAGCATCGCATATATTCAAATTTTATTTAATATCATAGGTACTTGTAGAGGCACTCTTCTGACCCCCACCAAGGCAGATTCTTCAACAGACAGTGAAAAAATATCTGAGAAGAGATGCTGTCAGCTACATCATATCAGTCTACAACTCTTGCATTAGAAAAGAAACAAACCCAATTTTCTAATTTGCAATATGTTAAATATCCATTTAAATACTGTTTTGAAACAAAGTGTCACTGGTGCAAATTATTATCTTTAATTAATAAACTATAATATGAACAGTACTGCAAGGTGGAAAGTAACAAGGGCAAGACTATCTGTTTTTAATGAAAGTACATTGTCTCACTAATTCTGCTCAAATTGCAGTGAGTTGAATTTGACGTCATTCAATATTTTTGCACAGCTACCAACAATACATTCATTAAGCACACAACGGAATGGATGCATATTAGTATAACAAACAAAAGTTAGAAATAGTCATGTCTTTTTTCTCTCTGATCATAAACTTCATAATTTTGTACATGTGCTTGTTTCTGATTATGAATAGATGATAAGACTTTAAACACCATTACTCTATAAATGAATCATGCAAAAGATACTGAAAGATACAAAGGAAAAAAGTGACAGAAAAATGGGAGTTAAAAAAAATCTTTAATGTAGATATAGGTAGACAGACAGTATAATGCTCATCAGTCTGAGTCATAAAAGTCTCCTTGAACTACATAAGCTACGTTAGCCACATATTTGGTCCCATCTTGACTTAACTTCAAAACATCTGGCTGTTTCCAGTTAGATGGTTTCTTTTGCCCAGGAGAGAAACATTTATCTACTTCCTTTGGCAACATCCACATGATAAGCTATACTCCCTGCAAAACTGTTCCCTTATATAACCAACAATCCTTCCAAAATCACCTCTGAATTGTAGTGGTTAGTGGGCAACACCTACCAAAGAGCTGCAGTTTCATATTACAACTTGTGCCAAATTAATAATTTGTTGAAATCAAAAGTTTAAGATCCTCCATCCTATCCCTTCCTAGGCACATGTGCTCATCTTGCACTGGCTTTTATAATCTTCAGATAATATGTTAAGATCACTAAAATAGAAAAAAATTAACCTGTCAAAACAGTTGGATTAGCTTAATATGTGATTGGAAAAGAACAGGAGAAAGGTAAAGCCATATAGAAAGGAAAAGGGAACAAGGACACCACCCCACACCCCACCCTGTCTTTTTGGCAGCAGCAAGCTGTCCATTTGAATCAGCGGTAATGTGAAACTGCAGCCTTAACTCATGCTTTTTTCAGTGTGCGTGTCAGTAAACTGCCTGCATTCCAAGCCAGACAGACAATGGCTTTGAACCTGAAGTCATACAACATTATAGAAATGCCAATAGTTTAAATGAAGCTTGTTGCATTAATTTCTTACATCAGATACACCCTTCTACATTGTTCTTTAACAAGATATTGCTAGCTTCTCACATATCATTAACTTATTATTCAGGATAACAAAAGGATTGGGAAATCTCTAACAGCAGAAAAAAAGCCAGTTCATAAAGGACACACCAAGGGAAGTGGTACAGACACATCAGTTGGCTCTGCTAAATATTAGTAGCTTCTATTACCATGCACTCACGCATTCTTCAGAATGCTGTATTAGGCAAACATATGTTTTCCTCCTATATGACTGAATTTAGCTTGACAAAATTTTCCCATATGGTCTATGGCAATCCAGTCTTTGTTGTACCTTACTTTATCTTTAGTAGGATTTGGGCAGGTGCCTAGGGCAGTTATCACCTCCCATAACCTGGGATCTTACACCTGAACAGGCAAGTAATCCTGGTCAATTGATGCACCACCTGATCGAAGGGTGCCTTGCCTACGCCAATGAAACCCAGCAGCTTCTAGCACTGGTTAGCATGGCCAATCGAGCTGTGGTTCAGTATTATCAGAGGAGCATGGTTAAGACAGGGACCCAAACCACCTCTGAGGATGCCATGATTGAGACAGAGATCCAAACCCCAGCTACAGTAATTGCCCCAGTAGTGAAAAAGAAATAATTGATGCAGAGGTCGATGGGTCCATATCATCGATTAGTAAGGGAGGAGCAGGAGCAGGAGGAGGAAGGGTCTGATCAGGAAGCTGGTCCTTTGGCAAAGAAACAGGAGGAAGAAGTGCGAGAAATCACCCAACAGGCAGAAACTACTCGGTCCCTGACCTTGAGAGAACTTCAAGACATGCAGGAAGATTACAGCCGCCAGCGAGGTGAGCGGATTGCTCCAGGGGCTGGGGGGCTGACAAAGAAATCAGAAAAAAGGCAACAATCCGCAGCCTCCGGAGGTGGATCCTGTCAAGCATGAAAGCAAGATATCCATTCAAGGAAGATCTTGCGAATTACGAAGGAAAGTGGACTACCACTGAAGAAGGTATCTAGTACCTCAGAGAATTAGCGGTGCTGGAAGTCAGCTACAGTGACCTGGATGACAAACAGGTCTCCAAAGATCTGGATGATGTCCAGTGTACATGGACCATGTGGAGGAAGGTGGTCCAAAATGCCCCAGCGTCATATTCTAACAGCTTGGCAAGAATGTATTGCCCAGGTACGGATACACAAACTGTGGGGAGAGCATCTTCCTGGCTCTGAAATTTTGAAGGAAATCTCTCTCCCTCCTCGTACCCACAGGCCAGCGCCTCGGTTGTCAGGGGTTCCCCATGGAGTCAGTCCCCTCCCGTACTGGTCAGAGGGAAAGCCCTAGGCACATGCCGTGTGGCACTCTCTGGATCTTCCTGTGTGACCAGGGGGAGGACATGATGAAGTGGGATGGTGAGCTCACCTTTAAGCTGGAAATCCATGTATGCGAACTGATGGGGAAGATGGCTGCTAAGAAGGGGTCATCCAGGAAGGCTGTCAGTTCAGTTGCTGTTAAGACCAAAGGCGGCAATCAGCGATCCCCCAGATGCAGAAAAAGGACTGAGATCACCTCCCTTGATTATGGTGAAGGGACCTCTGGTCTGGCAGTGCAAGGGTCAGACAGTGAATACTCCAACCGGGAACAGAGGGTCCCTGCCTCTGGCCAGGAAGAGGAAATTGATGACCAGGTTTAATGGACTGTGTGGAGTCGATGACCTGGCACATCAGATCCACATAAGTGTAAAGCTTTGGTGGACACCAGTGCACAGTGTACCCTAATGCCATCAGGGTACAAGGGGGCAGAACCTATCTGGATGTCTGGAGTGACAAGGTTATCCTAACAGTTGTCTCTGTTGGAGGTTGAGTTGAGCCTAACAGGGAACGAGTGGCAAAAGCATCCTATTGTGACTGGCCTGGAGGCCATGTGTATCCTTGGCATAGACTACCTCAGGAGAGGGTAATTCAAGGACCCAAAAGGGCACCGATGGGCTTTTGGTGTAGCCGCCATGGATACAGAGAAAACCAAACACCTGTCTACCCTGTCTGGTCTCTGTTGTGGGGTTGCTGAGGGTCATAAACAGCAGGTGTCGATTGCTACCACGACAGCACACCGGCAGCAATATCGCACCAACTGAGACTCCCTGGTTCCCATCCATGAGCTGATTCATCAATTGGAGAGCCAAGGAGTGATCACCAAGACTCACTCACCCCTTAATGGTCCCATATGGCCAGTCTGACACAGGGCTGAAGTTAACCATGGCCTGAACGAAGTCACACAAAAGCTGTGTGCTGCTGTACCAGACATGCTGGATCTCCAATATGAACTGGAGTCAAAGGCAGCCAAGCGGTATGCTATGATTGACATTGCCAATGTGTTTTTCTCAGTTCTTTTGACAGCAGAATGCAGGCCACAATTTGCTTTCACGTGGAGGGGCATCCAGTATCCCTGGAATCGATTGTCCCAGGGGTAGAAACACAGCCCTACCATTTACCATGGACTGATACAGACTTCAGTGGAAAAGGGTGATGACCCTGAACACCTGTATTGATGACATCATCGTGTGGGGCAACAAAATGGAAGAAGTGTTTGAGAAGGGAAAAAGAGTAATCCAGATTCTTCTGAAAGCTGATTTCACCATAAAAAAGAGGAAGGCCAAAGGACCCGCACAGGAAATCCGGTTCTTGGGCATAAAATTGCAGGATGAACGTCATCACATCCCTATGAATGTGACCAATAAGATAACAACTACATTGTCACCAGCTAACAAGAAAGAAACACAAGCTTTCCTAGGCCTTGTGGGATTCTGGAGAATGCATATTCCAGGCTATAGTCAGCTTGTGAGCCCTCTCTATTGAGTAACCTGAAAGAAGTATTTTGAGTGGGGCCCTGAGCAACAGCAAGCCTTTGAGCAGATCAAACAGGAGATAGCTCGTGCAGTAGCTCTTGGGCCTGTCTGGACAGGACTAGCTGTGCTCTAGACTGCAGCTGGGCAGCATGGCCTCACCTGGAGCCTCTGGCAGACAATACCAGCAGAAACCTGAGGTCGACCTCTAGGATTTTGGAGCTGGAGGTACTGAGGATCAGAAGCCAACTACATACACCCCAACTAAAAAAAGAGATACTAGCAGCATATGAGGGTGTTTGAGCTGCTTCAGAAGTAGTTGGTACAGAAGCACAGCTCCTCTTGGCACCGTGATTGCTTGTGCTGCACTGGATGTTCAATGGAAGCATCCCCCTACACATTACGCAACTGACACTACATGGAGTAAGTGAGTAGCCTTCATCATGCAATGGGCTCATGCTCGAACTGCCCAGGAATCCTGGAAGAGATCATGGACTGGTCAGAAGGCAGAGATTTCAGAGCATCACCTGAGGAGGTGACTTGTGCCCAAGAGGCACCACCATATAATGACTTAACAGAAGACGAAAGGCGCTATGCTCTGTTTACTGATTGATCCTGTTGTGTTGTAGGAAACCATCGGAAGTGGAAAGCTGCTGTGTGGACAAGTCGTTGAGGTCATTCAAGGAGAAGGCGAGTTGAGTCAGTTTGCAGAATGAGAAAAGTAGCCAATACTCTCTCTCTATACTGACTCATGGATGGTGGTAAATGCCCTATGGGGGTGGCTATAGCAGTGGAAGAAAGCCAATTGGCAGCACAGAGGTAAACCGATCTGGGCTGCTGCATTGTGGCAAGGCATCGCTGCCCAGGTAGAAAACATCGCTCTAAAGGTAGGGCATGTAGATGCTCACATGCCCAAGAACGCTGCCACTGAAGAACATCAAAACAACGAGCAGGTGCAGCAGGCTGCCAGAATTGAAGTGGCTAATGTAGCCCTGGACTGGGAGCGTAAGGGTGAGCTATTTGTAGCTCGATGGGCCCATGAAACATCGGAACATCTAGGGAGAGATGCAACATACAGATGGGCTGGTGATCAAGAGGTAGACCTGTCCATGGAGGCCATCACACAGGTCACCCATGAATGTGAAACATGCACTGCAATCTAGCGAGCCATGCAAGTAAAGTCTTCCTGCAATAGAGGGCGGTGGCTGGGGTTTCAATATGGTGAGGCCTGAACCCAAGGCAAGCACTACATACTCACCATGGTGGAAACGACTACCAGGTGACTGGAAACATACCCTGTAACCATGCCACTGCCCGAAACACCATCCAGGGCTGTGAAAGGCAAGTTCTATGGCAACATGGCACCCAAGAAAGGAGTCGGACAATGGGACTCATTTCCGAAATAACCTCATAGACTCCTGGGCCAAGAAACATGGCATGGATTGGGTGTATCACATCCCCTATTGCCCACAAGCCCCCAGAAAGACTGAACAATACAATGGACTGTTAAAGGCTACACTGAGAGCACTGGGCACTGGGATATACAAGCGCTGGGATACAAATTTAGCAGAAGCCACTTGGCTGGTAAACACCAGAAGATCTGCTAACCATCCTGATACTGCCCAAACAAAGCCCCTACATATTGTGGGAGGAGATAAGGTCCCCATAGTGCACATAGGGAAGTGGCTGGGTTGCTCCTCCCTTGGGAAAAGGCAAGTCCATTCGTGGGATTGTCTTCGCTCAAGGATTCGGGTGCACTTGGTGGGTAATGCATAAGGATGGGGAGATTTGGTGTGTACCTCAAGGAGATTTAACCTTGGGGGGAAAATAATCTGTGATGTGAGTTGTATGTTGTAGGAAGTAATGTAGCAGGAACTACCTGAACTCACAGAGAATGATCTTTGCAAGGAACTGGGTGAGTTCAGCAATGACCCAAACCAAGCTGGTGTTGGCGCCTAACAATGGAATACGCTGCTTCTCCTGTCCTGAGCAACCACCTTGACAGATAGGGCCCAAGTCATAGCCTGTTCTTGCAGATATTTTGCAGGGGAGTGGCAGAAGCCTATGGAATAGGAAAAAAAAAAAATCTATCTATCTGTTAAGGGACAGGGGATAGTAGTTAATGAGAATATATAAATCCATATGTTGGGTATAAAATATGTAGTATAAGTTGTAAAGTGTTGGTAAGAGGAGATTTCAGGAATGAGAGAGAGATACAAGGGGATGGTCAGAAGATATATAAATGTATTAAATTATGCGGGACCTGAGCATGATGCAAATGGTATGGAATAAGGGGTGGAGATTTTATTGGGTCTGGCTGGGATGGAGTTAACTTTCCTCATAGCAGCCCTGATAGTGTTGTGCTTTGCATTTGTGGCTAGAACAGTGTTGATAACACACCAATGTTTTGGCTACTGCTGAGCAGTGCTCCCACAGCATCAAGGCTGTCTCTCCAACTCCCCCTGACCCCACAGGCCAGTAGGCTGGGGTGGGAGGGGACATAGCCAGGACAGCTGACCCAAACTGACCAAAGCAATATTCCATACAATATGATGTCATGCTCAGCAATAAAAGCTAAGAGAAAGGAGGAGGGGGGGTGCATTCATTATTAAGCCATTTATTTTCTGAAACAACCGCTACACGTACTGAGGCCCTACTTCCCAGGAAGTGGCTGGACATTGCCTGCTGATGAGAAGTAGAGAATAAATCTTCTTTTGCTTTGCTTTGCTTCCACACACTATCTTTGCTTGCTTTCATTAAACTGTCTTTATCTTGACCCACAAGTTTTTCATCTTATTTTCTCCCCCTGTCCTGCTGAGGAGGGGTAGTGAGAGCAGCTTGCTGGCACCTGGTAGACAGGTGTCAACCCACCACATGTGGTCACTGAATTACTTCTTAATCAACATTTAAATACTTCTTTCAGATTCAGCTTCTTGAGAATTCAGGCACTACTACATACATTTGATACATATATTTGATGCAAGAAAATAGCCCGGTCCTTTTAAGTTGCAGCTTCTTCTGAGCTTATCCTTTGCTCCTCCACAGCTGAAGTGTCAGAAGACAGTGAACTTCACCAAAGAAGTTTAATTTTTTTGTGGATTGATCTTGTAGAATAATATATCTCAGTGATGAACTGCCAAGAAATTTAACTGCATTAGAGTGGAAGAAATCCTTAAAGAGGAATCGTAGTTTTGGCAACTGCAAGATAGCTCCTGGAGATCCACACACATCTGTAACATGCTATGCTGCCATAGATACTTATGAAAGAACTTGTTTTATTTGATCAATAGTGGCTATTTATTTAGGAATCCAAGAGCTATTTCTGACTGAACTGCTCACTTTGAAATTATTCACAGTGCAATGGGTATACAAATAAGCACTATACAAATAACCATATTTACTGGTAGATTTTTTGGGACTCTCCCATCCTTATACATATATTACTTCCAGCTTCCTTTCTCCTCTATTGGAGACTCTAGTAGACAAAGGTTGGGAAAGAACATTAAAGAACAGAAAGTATACGAGCCCACTATACCCTGAGCAAAGCACATGGGAGGGTCAGATGCACATGCACACTATATACAGAAGGCTAGGACAAAAAAGCAAAAACAGTTCAGCCATGTGATGAACTTGTGCAGATATGATGGAACACAAATATGGATAGCACACTGAGAAGAACCCCGGTTACTAATAAATAATTTGTCTTATGATCAGATACAATAACTTTTAACTTGCAAAACTCATTAAGGCTGAAAATTAAAAAGGAAAGCTCACAACACACTTTTTTCTTAATTCTGAAGTACATTTTTCCAACAACTCATTTTGATCAGATGGGAGAACAAAAAAAAATCATAAAAACATAAGTCAGAAGAAAAGTTGTTGCAAAGATCTAAGACAGTTAAAACAATTTTAAAACAACTGCTCTAAACCAAAAATATTTAGCTAACACACTTTTTGATTTCTTATTTGGTTCAAACTGCTGGTCATGAAGCATTTAAAGAGCATTATACATTGTTTTTAGTTTATACATGGTATAAGTAGCTATTAGACACTCAAGATCATACTTCTTAATTTTTTAAAAGCAAACATACAATTTATGTGATACACATATACTAAACCCAAAAAGTTTCCTAGCACCCAGCATTCTTTTCAGCACTAACCATCAATATGATCATAGACATCCTTTCTGTTATTTCATGTAACCTGGATGAAAGTTGAAAAATTCATGAACCCTAAAGGAATTACTCTTGACTATTAACACTGAAGCACATCACCACAAAGGAAGTCATATCACCAAATATAGAACCTGTGTGATGGGATTTTATGGATGGATGATGATTATTTGCAGCACTTGGGAAAACCTGAGTAATGAAAGTACTTCATCACTACAACTGCAAGCAATTACCACCTGGTTATAAGACACAAGACTAGCATCATCCTCAATACTAAAATTTGCTCTATTTTAAGTTAATACTGAAACTACCTCAAATCAACAAGTCCAGAAGGGGAGTGGGCCTATTTCTTTTTCCCTCTGAAAATAGAAAAACATAAAACTGATTTTGTACCCAGTGACAGTAGAAGAGAAAAAAAATTCTGTTTTAGAAATGGCCCTCAATCCATTTTGTAAGGAGGTTATGATATGACAGATGCATTTGTAGTGGTATGGATTCAAGACATGAAAAGACCCGCCACACAAAATCATACATGTCTGTACAGTTTCTATGTCATATAAGGATTGGTTGTCACCAAGGGATTTTAAAGTATTCATATGTGCATTTACACCTCAAAGGACATGAGCTCAAGTAAAAAGTAATGCAGAAATGATCAAGAAACTGATCTGGGACCATATTTTACCAACAGTGTACTAGAAAAATTCTTTGACTATACATAGTTACATAAAACTATGTATAAATAAAACCTAACTTTATAAAGAAAAATGTTACCAAAATGAAACAAAATGTTAAGAATATGAAAGTTCCTTGCATTCCAAGTAAACAACAGAGAACGAAGAAATTATGTTTTCCAGGCCTGTTTAGCAAACAGAGAATAACTAAGAATAAATTGTGTTATCATTTAGCATGTAGTAACATGCTACATTATCATTTTACATTTGTTAAAATAGGGATGTTCTCACAGGCTTTTATACATTGAAAACTGCTTAAACTCTGCAGTAATATGTATATTATACAAAGCCAGAAAAAAAGCCAGGAAACAGACAAAGCATTACATTTTTAAAATAATTATGGTATTACAAAAGGAATTTGCAAACAGACATAAAAAGATTTAATTTTTGGTTTGACAGCCTTTTATCTTTACCTTAAACAGTTTATAACAAAATATAATTATTTGCACATCAAAGATAAAATCCTAAGCTTTCCCATATATTCAATAATGAATTTAAAACAATATTTTATGTCCAATAAATAAAATATCAATTTTGTAATCAGCAAGACATTAACAAAAAATGAGTATTTGCAAAGCCCCATTCTTTAAAATTAAAAATTATATATAATAGAGAAAAAATGTATCAATTAAGAACTAAAAAAACCCCCCTACATATCAACTTCAATAAATTCCCTAGGAAATAAGCAGAATAAATGCACTTCACAAATAGACCACAGTGTACAACTGTATTGGGTCTGGCTGAGATGGAGTTAATTTTCCCCATAGCAGCCCTCATAGTGCTGTGCTTTGTATTGGTAGCTAGAAAGGTGTTGATAACACACC